>JAFJYH010000338.1:0-46785 GCA_017365405.1 Cadophora malorum | reverse complement strand
CAGATGATTCATCCCGTGACTTGATCACGTGACCCATAGCTTCTCTGTGCAGGGTTGGGGTCCAATGGCCTCAACCGACTGCCGAGCCTCAGGGCTATGTCACCTGTTCCAGCGCTAGTCTGTAACATATAGCTGTTTGACAATTTAAGCAACGTGCTAATCCCAAGAATATGTTTTCAAGTAGTTATTATTAACGGGTCAAATACTATCTTTTTTATCCTTGAGAATAGCATTAAGGTTAAAAACTAGCTTATGGTGCTCACATCTAAGGTAATGCCTGAGAGGAAGCTTTCTTTAGGGAATAAGTAAAATAAAGCTCGTCACTAGCGAAGGGAAAAAGAAGATTGTATTATGTTTCTTGATTCTTGTTGGTCATGCGTTCGTCCAGTTCCGATTAGATACTTCAAACAAAAATACTTGAATTAAATAATTAAACCATCTACCATGCATACTTGTGAAATAAATTATCGTAAGATATGTTATGGATTTAACCCTGATGATGATGGAAATTAACATTTGCACCAGGAGTAAAAGCGCATACAATGATCTTCCATCTAGAAAGGGCTTAAATGTGGAAAATAGGGAACCAATTGCATTATTTATCTCACAAGGAATAAATTTGCTTGTTGCCTTGTTATGAAAATAAGCACATTCACTATAGCACTTGTGAAGGCTAAGCCACATGAGCTAGGACGGTTGGGGTGCCAGCCCATGATGCTGGGTAGCACAATTGAGCTAACTCTGGATACGTGCCAGCTTAGTTGGGCCAGCACGGTTTTCGGGTTGGCACGTTGGGGCCATCCCTCACGATGGGTTGGCCCTAATATGGGGTTATGTTACGAAACCACGTGATCACGTATGCCACGGACCACCTTATGTAATCAGGAAGACCTCTTAAGGGTCTTCTCACGCATTCTCTCGTTTGAACTTCTTTGCGTTACGTTTTGTAAATAGAATCACCCATAACTATTCAATTAATTCCTCACATTACGTAACGCCAAAATAAATAATTACGACAAAAACAATATACGACAATCAAGATCCAGAAACTCAAAAATACGACCACAATGGCGGATCCGCGGAGACGGATCCTCATTGAAAAACTCACCGACGACGATAGTTATGAACCCAGCAATGAAGGAAACCCCGAGATCACGATTGAAGCGGAATACAATCACCTTGGAAAAGTCAATGGACTTGACTATGTTAGCGCCGACCACCCGCTTCTTCCTTTACCACGCTTTAAGATTCTCGATAATGCTGAAGCACTAAGGAATAAGATCCGATATCATAGCGAATTCTGGTGGGATGTGGTTCTTGCTATGCAAGAACGTGCTTAGCCTAATTGGGAACCACGAGAGAACGACGCATTTTATTTAGAAGTAGCAAGATTAAAGAAAGAGATTAATGAAATGAAGAAAGAGATGGAATAGAAAAGTGATTTGGCTAGGAAGGTTGAGAAGCTTCAGAAAGAAAATAATTAGAACAAAGTCATCATCGCCTACCTTGAGTCAGAACAGCAGCGAAGCGTTCCGCCACCTATACAAGTTGAATCAAACCAACGAACTTATGACGAACCTTCAAGATACCACGAACGAAGACGAACGACGCCCCAAGATTCGCCAGGGACTATAAGCCACTTGCACGATAATCCGAAGTTTCCAGATGCTCCAATGTTCTCTGGGGATCGAACTGTGTTCGAAAGCTGGAGAGATAAAGTTAACGATAAGTTGGATAATAGTCCTGCTCAGTACTTTACCAAAACTTAACGAATCGCCTACGTACGAAGCCAAACGAATGGGATTGCATATCAGTAGATACGAGCTCAGTATTAGCTAGGATACTTTTGGCCGTTTCAGACGGCAGAAGATGTATTGACTACACTGGAGAAGATATATGGAAATAAGAACAAGCGAAACCGTGCAATAAATGAGCTCCGCATATTGAAAATGGCAAACAAGACCTTCGATGATTTTTACGCAACTTTTGCACGTTGCGCTGCGGAAATCGGATATTCGGATAATTTATTAGTCCCTCTACTCGAAAACGCGATCTCTAATGAACTCACTTGTCAAGTCATTGGATTGACGAAGCCATCCGATTTCTACAACCTTATTGATTTCTATCAGGAAATCGATCATCAGATGCAAGATTATGATAAGAGGATGTCATTTCGTACACGAGGACCCAGGGTAAGGACAACTCCAGAGAGGATACGCCATTCACCATCAATACCAATTACAGGCTCAAGATCGGGTAGATACATACCTACAGCCAAAAAACGGACATTACTTGCCTAACATAGACGATGCTACAAGTGCGGTGAGCATGGACACCGGATTGATGAATGCATCAATGTGCAGATGAAAGAGATGCCACGGCTTCTTGCCCGCAGATCGATCAAGTTGAACCAAGCCACCTTTGACTCGGACGACAATAGCACAATCGTGGAGGGAAAAGAGAAGTCCTAGGTCAAAGTCGCGACCTGGGACCTGTTGAAGAAGGGATAGAAACGATGAGAGTTTCCACTTACTTAATATAGCAGAAGAAATTACACGGTATACACCTTGTTTTGCCGTGTTTTGTAGATATAAGCAAACAGCAGTTACAAACGATTGCCCTTGTAGATAGTGGAGCCAATGGAATCGCTTTTATTGATCAAACCTTTGTGCGCAATAACAAGATTCCACTTCGTCGATTGCGTAAACCACGTCGACTTGAAGTGGTAGATGGATGTCAGTCAGCGGCTGGCCTCATAACAGACATGGTACTTCTGCCCGTGGAGTTTCGAGGACACCGGGAATCACTGCCTTGTTTTGTTACCAAGCTCAGTCAAAATCCTATTGTTCTTGGAATCCCATGGTTGCAAATCCACGACGCAAATACCTCGTGGAGGAGAAACACGCTTACTTTTGATTCAGACTATTGCCGTCGAGAATGTGGAGTGAAGTGCAGCATTGTAGTTTAAGGACTCCCTCGTAGGAATTAAGGCATATCGTCTTTGGATGTTTGCATGATTGGAGCTGCACCATTTGCTCGATTGATGGATAGAGCGAGAAAGACTTGTATCGGGTATAGAGTGTTTGCTGTTACGATGAAGGATATCGAAAAGGCTCTTGCACCCAAGATAACAATCAACCCACGAGAGAAGCTTTCCTAGGAGTACCACGGATTTTTAGATATGTTTTTCAAGAAAGAAGCAGATAAATTGCTATCACATCGTCTGTATGACCACAAGATACAACTCAAGGAAGGTACCGAGCCACCTTTCGGGCCTTTGTACGATATGTCCAGAGATGAGCTCCTAGTGTTGCGAGAGCACTTGGAAGAGAACTTGGGAAAAGGTTTCATACGATCCTTAACATCACTTGCTGCGTTTCCCGTCCTCTTTGTTCGAAAACCTGGGGGCGGATTGCGATTCTGCGTAGACTACCGAGCTCTCAATGCAATTACGGTCAAGAATCGATACCCGATTCCCCTGATTCGAGAAACACTCGACAGGCTCTGCCGAGCCAGATATTACACGAAACTTGACATCATTTCAGCTTTTAACCGATTACGTATTGCCCAAGGAGAAGAATGGAAAACTGCATTTCAAACAAGATATGGCCTGTTTGAGTACCTGGTGATGCCGTTTGGGCTTACCAACGAACCTGCTTCTTTCCAGCATTACATCAACAACGCCCTTCGGGACTACCTGGATATTTTCTGCACCGCTTACCTCGATGATATTTTGATCTATAGTAACTCCTTGAGTGAACACCAACAGCACGTACGGCAGGTACTCCAACGCCTCAGCCAGCAATATAACTTCACCCCTCCAACCACAGGCTTGTGCCTTTATCGGCGGCTCTTCACCTGGATTGTTTGTCAAGGTACATTGATGATCCCTTAAAGTTTATCGTTGATGCTAACTGGGCAGGATCTAGCAGCAAGTACAAGTGACGCAGCGTATGTATGCGATGTTCGCTTTATGTTTCACGTTTTATTTAAACTAATAATTAGGGCTGCATTCCGGGAACTTGCATAAGGGAGAGAAGAATAATGCGAGATAGACCTTACCGCTGAATTAGTATGTTAATAAGGCGCATATCAATTACTTAATCTCAGGTCTGACCAAGCAATTAGGGCTCAGCATTACTGATCGGCGAAATCAATCATATTACATAGCTACGAGGTCCTACTTCTCCTTTGCCGCCTTTATCGCATGTTGACGGGTTCTAGTTATAACAACCCAGTTTTATAGAACATTACGAGAATCCTCGGACTGGTCAAATCCACAATATATGACTCTTGAGCTTCAAATCCAGATTCTGAATTAAACAGTTAGTGAATTTACTTGTTCTATTCATAACGCAAGGTACGTTCTCACACTTACTGAAGAGTATATAAAAGAGCAGGAGACAATCTTAAAAGCAAGGCAAGGTAAGTGTTATAACTTCATAGCCTTAACAAGAACTTACTCAGTTTATCTAGAACATATCGATATGCTCCGTATGGAGAATACGGCGCTTTATGGTTTGCGATACATTACATTTTGTGATATCACATGAGCTAAAATTTCCTAGAAAAGGTCCGCAAATTTGAAAGAAATTGTGCGGGTGCGGCTAGCCATGTTTCGACTCTTGAGGCCCATATCCGGACTCTACGTGGTAATTCCACGTTCAACTGCATGGTAACATGTCCTCACTTTATATAGAGGAACGTAAATGATTCTAGAGCTCTTTGAATCGAATCGAAATCTCCAATGAGGGGCTAAGAGCTGAAAATCAACGACTTCAGAGTGAGCTTAACGTTGCACGCGGCTTTTCCAAAGGGGTTACCAAATCGGATATAGGGGCTCAAAATAAGCAGAGTAGGAACGCTACCATCGAAGCAGCTGCTAGCAATGGAATCGATCCAGACACGAAAGATCGAGAACGGAAGCGGGCCAGGATTGCTCCGGGTAATCAGGAGTAATCAAGTCAGTCGCTTGGCAGATTTGAAATCCCAATGGAATGCTAAAAAGGGAAGCAAGAATTTCCGTAGCATCTTTATACAATGCACCTCCTTGGCACCAGCTTCCAAAGAAAGTCCTTTACAGCTAAGCCATATAGCATTAATTTAATTAAAGTAAAGTTTTCTTGGTTTGATTAGTAACCCAAACATGTATGTCTCATAAAGATTATAGTCTCAGATCGGCAAATATGCTACTCCTTGCCTTTTAGCATATTGTAAGTATTCTTATGATCTAACATTTATCTACATTATTGATATCCACAAGGTCTTGCTTTGGTCCTAGCATGCAGTATATGTATCACATCACGCTGGACTTTGGGGGAGTCTAGGAAACGTAAGGGGAAGGGGAGGGGGCAGGATACGTTCTAGCCGAGCATAGCAATATAGCTCAGGATCTAGCGATAAGCTTTTTGCCTTCTTCCAAATGAATTAGTCACGAAATCTCCCCATCTCTGTTGCGCTAACGGATCCGCTCAAGTATAAGAAGCCAGTGATTCCCTCCTCTATTCCGTCTATATTTTTCTTTACCTCATTATTTTACGTTTCTCGCCAGATTTAAAGAACTCCTAAATATTCTCCTGTACTTACCGCCGTGGAGCCTCGCCACGATGAAAGCATATTCAATCATAACACATGCCTATAGAAACCAAGAGGCCAATATTAATCCAAATCCTATCTCAAAGTCCAAGAAAAGGAAGGTATCCCAACAAGATCGATCCCAAGGTAAGAGCTCTAGAAAGTGCATTATCACGTCTCGCTTATGAGTAAACAAACCGACTAATCATAATCGATGGCTTTGATTTGCCAGCGCCAAAGCGAGAGCCTAAGCGAAGGCAATTCGGACAACAGCAAAGACGCATTCAAGTTCCAGTACCAGTGAACACAATCCGGGTAAGGGAACTCTTGCGATCGAGCAGAAAGGTCGTTGTCATCAGTGGAGCAGGCATATCGGCCAGTGCAGGATGTAAGTAGAACCGGTGCATAACCTCCTTAATGTTAATATGATCTAATTCCTACTTTTCAGCAAATGCGGAAATGCAAACACTTCTCCTTTCACCGATTTCTCTATTCTTCGTCAATCGAGGCGACCCAATTCTATTCCACGGTTTGTAGCATATTTGCCCACACCCAATTAGACTTATGTCAGCCCACCTTATTTCACAATATAATGGCGACCTTGGCTCATGAACAAAAACTTACCTTCCACATTATACAAAACATAAATTATATCGAATAACAATTACCGGATTTGGAGGCCAAGACTATTTATTTCCATAGCCGAATTAATTAAATAAGATGCCAAAAGTGTAACTGGGTTAATTCGTATCAACCTTGCCTTTTCCAAGGTGCTAATTTGCCAAGCTATCTGACGTATTTAGAAAAGTATTTGGCCCGTATATTGCAAGGCAAACGAATACCAAATCCTGGGGAGCTCAGACTCGACGTGCTTTTGTATGACGACTCTCACCCTAACGACACGGGTATCTGGCGAACTATCTAAAGTGGTCTAAAGAAAGGCCCGGACCTGGTACTCGTTCCAGGGCCCCCCTCGCCTTCGGCGTCGTCAAGTTGCGATATTGCGCTTCGCGGATAGCTTTTACCTAGCGCGTATTCGGATTCAAACTTAACCCATTCAACATCCTCCTTTCCTTATGTCCTTTGTAATTCCTTTGTATTAGGTTCGCGGCTTTTTTGCGCTTTTCGTGATTCAATTCTCTTGAGAATTGCTGCATAATAACCTCTTCTTTGCGCTTTTAGATCTTTCCTATCCGCTACACCATTTCTTATGTTGGGACTTCTAAATTGTCGAGGTATTCTTGGTAGTTGCTTCGCGCGGAATTGCTTATTGAAACAGAGATTTTCAAATCGCGTTTCTTACAATATGTAGAACTCAATCTCCTTCTTGCTTTATATACTTACGAAGATTCTGTGTATATTATGTTGAATTTGGGGATATTTGCGTTGCCTTAATTGTTGTGGTTTTGCAGGAACTTATCAGCTACCGCGGGGCAAGTCTGAGTAGTGGGATGAAGCGTTATAATAGATGTTTATAAAACGCTGCCAAGGCAAAGATACTTCTATACCGTAATCAACGAGTTGCAAATGCAAGCATACACACGTTTCGTTGTGGCTAGCTAGCCGGCGGGATAAATTCAAGGTCGATTTGGAAACGGACCTCACTTCTTCAATCCTGGATGAGCGAGAAGAAAACAAGGAAGCAATGCAGTCAAAAGCTGAAATATCCTCGTTGTACGATCTTTCTAAAGGGATGTATTCGTAATATGCTGGGCTTAAAAGTAAGATCCGATCACAGTTCTAGAAAAGGCATATGTGTATATTCGTTTGGCGTTGTTAACTTGCAGAGCTTTGTTTCGCTGGCTTGCTTTCTTTAAGTACAGTACACGGCAAAGGTGGCTGACAATTGTACTATCATTAAGGACACTACCTTTTAGCTTAAAGTGCCGGTATCCATCTTCAAGTACTTTTATTACAATTCAACTTTTTTCTATTTTTGCAAGGACCCAAGCTGTGCGAGGCTTAGCATAACGTGGAATTGCCTAACGATCTTTTAAACTTTCTCGAGATTGCCTTGTCTTTGACTTGAAGACTTGCTATATTATTTTAACTTTTGGATTTAACGGCATTGTCAGCGAGTTAGCAGCCGCTATTAGTAACTATTAACATAAGGCAAAGCTTGTCTCAAGGAAAACTGGGTTGGATGTAACTGTTTGGTATTATTTTACGGTCTGGTACGAGTGCGAGTTTCTGAATGCCGCAAGGAAGCCCTTCCTTGGGGTTATGTGTTTTCACTTTACAGCTAAATAAGGACATCTCGTGGAATTACTAGGTTTACTAATTTACAGATGCTTTTAATACGATAGTAATTTTAAGAAGTAATAAATTTTCAGGCTTGAAATGCGTGTTATTAGACGCCGTATTGGGTTTGAGCATAGTATAGCAGATTCCAATTCGACTTTTCACGGACCAAAGGTAAGACAGCGACTTCATTTCTCACCAGCAGGCTCGATAGAGTCTCTTCCTCGCCAAAACAAGAATGAAACGGTAGAAACGGGCGACAAATATCAGCTGCCGTTTTCCAAATGTTAATGAATCCATGCCTTATTAATTAGTGTTTTCAGGGCACTGGCACAGCAGGGAGCGAGGCTGGCGAAATTCGTCTCCGGTAAAGCAATATCGAAGATTCCTTTGGTACTATCCACCTATACCAACACACGTATTTATTAAGGAAACGTTTGATTTCGCAAATGATTATATTCACCCTTAATAAAACCGTTACATATAAGCTCCAATTAATTCTCTTTAGACCCTAAGATCGCAACCAATCGAAATATTTTTATTCGCTCAAGATTTATTTACTTAAGATTCTTCACTTGCCAATGCCACCCCTAGGCCGGTCAAAGCGCAGCTCGAGACATAATTAATAGTAAATAGACATCTATTCTTTTGATAGTAGGAGCCACATCTTGAGCATCCGCTAAGCTTTCAAAAGTCTTGATAAGTGTTCCACATATTGTTACCATTTATTGAGCAATTGTCTCCTTGCAGAAATATGCCGCAGAAGCGAATTTCGTCACCGTAGCAACCTCCGTCCGGCATATCACCGCTAGCAGGGAAGAGTGTTAGCATTAATCTTATGCATATGGCAAGAACATGAAAAAGACATAAAGGAAAAAAGATAAGATAAAAGAAGGAAATGATTTAACTTACGTTATTTTATAGGTAAGGTTATTTGTCCAAATTAAATTGTTGACAGCAATGTTACACCACTTAAGCATGTCTGGAGTAATACATAAACTTGAGCCCTTGCAATTGTAAGCTGGATTGTTATCGCACGGTTTGCCATTACACTTATAATTCTAGAAAGAACCACCAAAAACATTCTGGATCGGAGCATAGCCTTGGCCTTAAATAGCATACTCATCCGGCAGCGCATCAATGCCACCTAGCGGGACATTCCATATATACGTATATCTAAATTGGGATTGCGATGTTATGCCATATGGAGCCCAGGTTTAATTTGCATTGCCCACACCTTTAACATATGCATTAATATACTTGTAAAAGCCAAAGTAGAAATTGTTCCCCTTAACCAAGTAGTTAACGAGCTTGTATTATATGTGAGGTAAGGCGTTTTCCAGTAATTTCAAGATATTCATGCCTGCATCGATAAGCCAGCCTACATCAGCACCAATTGCCTTGTGCAGCCCGCCAATAAACAGACGTACAAATGCGTATAATATTAAAACGTCGGCGGTATAGATAATTATATCACTATCTATTTTGTAACTAATACTTGTGATTGAGCTTCCGGCTAGCAAGCTCCTCATATTTGCGTTAAGCAACTTGGATGCCCTTCCGCCGCCTGAAAACAAGATGATCTTGACCTCGAAAAAAATGCCAGACGTTCTTAATTTGAGCATGCTTATAGTACCTCTTATTAGAAAGGCGGGCATTTCTAATACCAAGTTGCTATCCTAGTATATAGCGTAGCCGAGAGCGTTTGCTATTGGTGACCTGTACGCAATAGGAAATTAATATAACCATATTTCAAGATAACTTGGGAAAAGTTAAGACATGTCTCAAGGACATCTTGGAACATTGACAAAAGAAGGTTTTGAGCTTCTCAATATGTACCAAGTGATAATGGCGAAAGTGTAGTCTAAGGCGATGATTGCCGCATCACTAGGTATGCTAGCGACGTATAAGCCACCGAATGCGGTTACTGCGTCTTTGCAAACAGTACCTCCTAAGATAGCGCTTATTGCTAATTGCATATACGCCTCGCTAAAAACATTGTTGTAAGGATTTAGATTATCGTTGTCAATTATTTCCAAATATCTGACGCTGCGCTTAGTAATAAGTGCAGTAACCTTTGCGACTTTGCTTTTAGAAACTTTGTAGATGATGTGTTATATTTTCCGGTTATTTTTTAGCATCTAGTTATTAAAAGTGAAAGCCAATGATGTGTATATCTTGTAGCTGCTCTTAAATGTTAATAGCGTGTTTATGATATCTTCAAAGCACTAGGCCATAAAAGACCCAAGGTTTAACACTATGTAGGCGCCAAAATACTTACGTTTCATGTAAGTATTAATGTAAGCGTATAGGTTGGAGTAGATATTGTTAAGGCTACATTTTGGCTAGCTCTTGTTAAAGAAGATGCTACTAATGTCGCCAAAATACCTTCACGAAAGTTAATGCTAATAAATAAAATCAGTCGGAGAAATCGGAACTTAAAGTATAACAGGCAAGGAAGTATATATATAGCTCGTATCATTTATCGACATCTTGTTCGATTTGTGAAGCCTAGTTTATAAGATCACCCGACTCCAATCTAATTTTAAATTGTTGCAAGCTTACTCTAAGATAACCAATTCAAACATAACCAATAATTGTTTTGCCTGAATCTGCAGCTTTTTATATTACTAAATTTTAGGACACATCAACCACATAGTTTGAACTATTCAAGACATTGGCAACCAGTATGTTAAGCTTCTTCAAGTCGTACGAAATAAGTCGTTCTCAAGCAGTCGGATTACCTAGTGGGTTGGTATAAGAAGCGATAGCGATTTGTTGCTCCTCTTCGCTACCTTCTAGTGGACTGTAGGGATATGATTTTAGGCTCAAGTCCAGGTCTAAATTGTTTGTAATTGCCAGGAAGCTGTTATTTACCAAATTCGTCATCTTCATTTCTTGAAGAATTGCTTCAGCAATTAACTCGTACAGGATTAGTTAAGGATGAAAGACTTGTCCAAAGCTAATAGGGGAAGGTATTAGTAAAATGAGACACCTTAAAAGAATTAGTCTCTTACCCATTCGGGAGAAAATTTGGATAATAGTCGTCCAGCACTGTCCCAACACTCTTCAGATTTTCCCCTGCAGCCATAATTTTGGTTGCGGGATTGGCTTGATCGATGGCGTTTTGAGCAACAAATGTCGAGGCTGGATCGAGCATAAGTGTCAGTTGCGTCATGAGCTTCATAGCACCTTTGAACGTCCTAAGAAGGACGCCAGCGATTACATCTCGTTTCCAAAGACTGGAGCCTTGAATCGGACTATCCATTTTGAAGAATAGATTTTCGTTATTGTGAACAGTCAGTGTCAGAAGAAGAAATATATACTATATAAGGGGTTCGCATAATGTCAGGCTATTTTTAGGCGTCTCATCGACACCAGCTTTATAAAAGTGGCCCTTTGCATCAGTCAAATACGTATCGTAATTTACAAAAACAACATTTGAGCTTGCCTTATTAATAGCAGCGAACTAGGATATAAGTCAGCTAAAGAACTATGAAACCAAACATGAGGGAGTTGGCCCATTTGGGGAAACTAACCAGCTGTTCGTTAATCGAATCAACCATCGCGTTCATCTTTTTCCGATGGTCGATTGTCAGATATTGATAAGGCTGCCAGACGTTTACGGCTTTCTAGATCACAATCAATTGCTTGTTTAAGATATATAGTGGTCAAGTAATATTTTGCCTACATATATCCATGTGCCCCAGGTGACACTGTCACAAGCCGATGTCAAATCTGCTATCCAAAATTTTGTATAACTATGAGTAAGTCAGCACTTTGCAGCGTAGACATTACAATTAGTTGTATCTCTCTTCACCTTATATAATAGATTGTGCTGCTATTTTTAATTAGCTTTTGTCGTCTAAAGGAATTTGTAAATAGATTGACCCAAGGCCTAGCTTCGCTTTTGCCGTACTGATAATCGAGTCCACCGCGGAACTGAATACATTTCCTTTAATAATTGCTTATGAGCGATCCAATTGATTTTCGCAACCTTGACCGTACATAGCAAAGTCTGTCCCTTCCAGAAAGTGATAAGCCGCGTCGACTACTATTATGGCATTTGCCTAAATGATTTGAAATTGGCTGAACACAGCCTATTAAAAGACGCACTGATTCAAGATATTAGTAAGTTTAGCATCGTTGCTACCTAAAGACAAAGTCAGCTTCCGTTCACAAGACGAATGTAGACACACATGCCTGCTAATAACAAAATTATTTGTTGATTTAAATCGATAGCAGGAATTTACCTTCTCAATACATCATCGATCATAGCACCTGAGCATAACTTGAATTGGAATTTCCGATTCATATTATCTCCTAATCGCTTATCTTTATTTACAATTAGGGGATATGCGTAATTATAGCAACTGCAGGCGTAATCTTTAGAAAGATTAGCTATAAATTTGGCTGCTAAGTGTACTTTTGAAAGTAAACTTACTATTGTCGGGATTTAGAAACTCGTTTGCAGAACCAAGCTTGTCACCAGCACCAATACCAGCTGAGTAAGAATCTCTTATGGTAGCCATGCTGCTAATTGATAACATTGCCTTATTAAAAGAATTGCTTTGCCTTATTATTAGAGTGGCGTTGCCTTTATCACCAGAAGCTACAATGAAGTCACCATCATGAGAGATTGCCGCAGAGCAACTTCCGATGGCAATTACTACTAGGTAAAGCTATTGTCTTATAGTTGCTACGGAATTTCGCGAGTATTATAATAAGTTGTGAGAAGACAGAAGCACAAGATTAGCAATAAGAATCGAAAGACTTGAGAAGGGGAAATCCTTTTGACTTCAGATTTTGACGTTACCAATACTCGCCAGCAATTTCTTAAATTAATACAATACAAAACGCATGCTATCAAGTGGATAAATAATGCATACCTAAAAACCCTATAAGTAATCTAAAAGCTCTTTTCACTACCACCTTCCACATTAGAAGTTCTTCCCATCCATTTCATCAGCAACCTTAAGAAACAAATGGAAATAGCAAAAAGCATTCGCTCTTCTTCATGGCCATAAAGGCGGCAAGAACAAAAGCAAGCGGATCCTTTCTTCGGATTCCTGCCTCAAAAAAGGTATTTTTAGGGAAAGGAATTCATAGTCAAGGCCTAATCTTCTCCTAATTTCGTCCTTGCCGATTCAAATCCGTAAAAAGGGAAGGTATAGAAAAAGCGCAATAGCATGATATCGTAAAAAGTTCTATTCTTCGGACGTGTTTGTAAAGCACGTAGCCTTGGCAGTTCATATGAAGTACTTGAAGCATTGAGAAGGCGAGAACAAGACGCTTGGCCACTTGACGCACTTTATTTTGGAAAAAACCATGGGTATATTTTACTGGCTTCTTACACAAAAGCACGTAGTGGAATTGAATAATAAGAAAACAAAGCAAGTAAAGGATGCTTATGCACTTGGCGCAAGTTACTAAGAGTAACAAAAGCATATTGTGGATGATGTTCTCATATGCATAGGTGCGGCGAGTCGAAGCTAGGACGTTCATCGGAAGCACCCTGGACCGTTGCAAGGAAAAATTAAGCACCGGCTGGCGGCGCCAGGCAGGAAAGGAGGAACTTGGAAAGGGTGGCCCTTGAAAAGCCGCATATGCAGGTGTATATGTCTCTTCGCATGCAGGTGTATCGGACATCGAGCCAGTTTGAGTGAAGTGAGCCGCAGAAAGCGCCGGAAATGGCAAACAAGAAACTTCTTTTCTTGCAGCTTCGCTTCGATCTAGTAATAGCTACAGTAGACGCCGTGTGCTGCGGGGGCCAAGCATAGGTCCCAAGGGCACGTGCACGGCTCTAATTGGCTAGTCGGGCCAAGCTACTCCGGATTGTACCTGGATGCCTAGGGAAACACCCGCCATAATAATCGATTCCGTGACTACAGGGCATGTCACCTGTGGCTTTGGGAGCTTCAGCCCCTGGGTGGATACTGACTACCTAAGTCAGGTATGCAGTATTTATAATGAGGTACGGAGTACACTGTGAGTATCACTTGTCTTCGCATTGTCCCAATACTTTTAATCACAAGCGCAACCTCATACGGCAGAATCTTTTCTACTTTTCTTTGTCTTTATTAGCACAACGACAATCAACTCTATTACAAGCAGACTTAGCAGATGCGAAGGAACCGTGCGTCGAATATCAGCCGCCGTTTTCGAGATTTCAATGAATCCAGCCGATCCTTACCTGTCGAGAGTCCCCGTCAAGGTGCTTTTGCTCATTCTCAAACTTATCTCCGACTTGCCGTTTCTTCACAATCTCGACAAAGCCTCGCCTTCTATTTCTTCACTATTTGATGAGTATGGCGCCAAAATCACAGAAAGCATTATATCTCAGAATTTACTAGCGCAAATCCAAAATCTGATCCGCATTATTGTCCGCATCCGCTCCAACGTCATTCCTTCGCGATCGTTGAAGGACTTCACAGCTGCGTATCTGCAACGTGATAGGTATTGTTAGAACTTCGTTAATGGGCCTGATTATACCAGATGTATCAGGAGAATCCATCCTAACTTAAGTGATAATTTAAAGGCATGTGAAGCTTACAGGGACACCTTTCCGCTACTGGCAATCTCAAAGGAAACTTCATTTATCATCCTACGCAGCATTATGGCAACAGCATATCGATTTCAGAATTTAACAGATAAGCTGCTTCTATCCTCTTTAAATCGCTGCATGACCTTAAAACCGTCGCAACTCTTTGATCAGAAATTCACATATGTTGGAAGGGCAGGCTTTACGTAGTCCCCACAGCGGAGGCCACTGGGGAAGTCATTTACACCCGTAAATCACTCCGGTTCCTCGTTCTCATGGCTTGAACAGCAACAAACTAATAAACAGCTCTGGCGCATACAGCTCTTTCTAAATCTGAAGAAGCTCAGAAAAGGACAACTTCTTTATTAGCCTGTGGAAGATCTTGCTCGCCTCAATCGTCTAAACGTCTTTTCATTTTGGAGTCTTGAAAACTTCAACTCCCGGGTAATGCAGCAATTGGAAATTGTAGCTATATGTAGAAGTTCTCCTAAAATTTCAATTCTCTCTAATAACATACAAGGCCAAGTCTCGAGAGCACCAAATGCTAATGTCTTGTTTATCACCTAGGACTTTCTCGCATCAAGGCCAAGTCAGTATGGCATTATTCCCTCAGAGCCAACTATATCCTCAGATTCTCTTACTTAAGCGCCAGTACTATCGGCATCATCTCTCTCGCACAATTCATGGTCAATCCCATCAATTCTTTGCCTATACGCCCTCGATGAAAACAACGAGGCCGAGAAAACCATGTCTTCAGAGATAGGGATAGCTTATCGGCCAAATACGCCATTAAGGTACATAAGTTGGAGTCAATAGCGGAAATTCGATTTCTATATTTGGGATGACAAAAGGATACGTAATCTTGGCTTTCTATTTATCGAAACGCCGACTGGAGACCTTATATTGTCATATGTTTAATCTTTCAATGATTCCGATATGTACTTTAGATGAGAGAGTATTTTGAACCAGAACGTTATTGACGCCAATGAAGAGCGCAGACTGGGGGAATTCGGGCCAACAGTTAGGGAGTATGGCTTAACTAAGCGCGCGGCATATTAGGCAGAATCGAGTTGATAGATACTTCCTGTCGTAGATAAAGAATTATAGATAGTACTTTACACTTTGCAGAATTCGTTATAAGATCTTGACTTCACAACTTGCGTGTCACTTTACAAGCGGCGATTGTCGAATGTTTGTGTAAAACTCAAAATTACAAAATTCTCCAACGAACCAAATACCGACCTTTCTTTTTCAATAAACAACCCCCATTTCCAATTATTAAGCAAAGAGGATGAAGTTTCTGACTTGGTATTAAGTTAGCTTCATTTCGGCTATTTCGTGAAAGCAAGAGTCGAGTCGAAGACAGATTGAGTACAGCCCGCATCTCCCGCACCTGCAGGATTTGAGGGGTCCTAACTTTGAGGAACTTGTTGGGCCACGACTTTGCATGTACAGGGTCGCACCTTTATACTTTGCAAATTTTGTGCATATTTTAAAATGTGATAATTGAAGGTTCTTGGCGCAAACGCGTAAAGAGTGGGCCGCGCTGGGGTCAAAGTACTTTCCTATTAAGAGCTATAGCCAAGGACGGAAAATATTTGGGCTCGCTTAAATAAATAAACATCGGCTAGGTATTCGCTTTCTTCGTGGAATTGAACCTACACATTGCGACTTGCAAGGAATAAATTGATAAGCTGCGTGCTTGCAGCCTTGTATTTGAATCTTGAGTGATTTAACTTAACGGAGAAAATGAGCAGCTAACTAAAATGGAGCTATCAAGTGCAGAAAATATATTGGAAGGTCCGGAGTTTGGGTCTAGAGCTTGTATTAATTGATTTACTTCAATATTAGATGTTCATGTGCCCCCAAAGTCTGCATTAGGATTGGATTCCCTACACTGCAGATACAATGGGGGTGACGATGTCCGGATTCGACAATTCGATTGGCATCAATTGCAACAAGCCTTGCTTTATTGCTTGTCGATAGTATAAGGATCAAAATAAAAACATCTTAAGCGTTTTCCTAAGCGAAAGAAACTTCTTCTTTGGGTCTTGGCCTTTTCTTGCTTGACTATTATTAATGTTACGACCTAGCAATGTCGCGTTTTAGCCAAGAGTAATGTATAACACCTGCTTATTTTAATGAAGCGCATATCTAATCAATAAATGATTCATATCTTCTAGCATAAATGTTGTATTTTACGGCTTCAAAAACAAGCTGCGAGTCAGGAATTATTGATGCATGTTGGGTATCTCATTGGATTCTTTGCTTCAGAGTGTGGGTAAGGGACCGGGGCTAGTAACTCCTTCTGAAATATTGCTCGTGGGTTGTTGGCATCAATCAAAAGGCACATGAAAGATTCTGTTTGCTGTCTAATTTTGTCTTTCCATCGTGTTTTGGTAAACTTAAGTAGCTTACGCACTTCAATATCTTATGTGAAAATCAACACTATGCTCCTATCCCGACTCACATGCCTAAAGGCTTCCAGTCGATTATCTATCATTGTTCCTTAACAATGCCTAATCATACTTTAGGCAGTTTATCCTCTTCTGATACATGCTTCCGTTCAACCTATTATGTATGTGATTCTAATACTGCCTATAACTAGACACACTTCCTCAAAAATGTTGTCTCACACACGGATTCAAAAAATGGCTTTGAGTAGTGTACTGGCTACAATCTTGGTGTTTATACTTGCCATCCTAAGCTCTCGTCACCAAGTTCTTAGCCCAGATCTCCAGGCAAAAAGCCAGATTCTTCCGGCAGCTGATTTTCGCCAATCCCTTCCGTCACTAACAACATACCACACTAAAGTTCCAATCGTTTTCGGGCGAAACGTCAATGTTATTACTTGCCAAGCCACAAGCGATCCTATCCCGAAATAATTGGAATTGCTAGACAGCGAAAAGTTAAAACTTCACGCCTTTGACATTACCAAAAAAGAATCCTATTTGTACGAACTTTAAGCTTTTATTAAGGAAGCCGATAAGCTCTTGTCTGAAAGGACCAAAGGTCTAATCACCAACTCGCAAAGCTTATGAACAGAGTATAACGATCTTGAAAAGTGGGGATGGAGAGTGCCAACGGCATTTGCACCTCTAGGCGACGGTTTACTTGACGACATTTATGAAGAGCTCGGCCTAAATGATAGTAACAACAAGCCGCTATCTATTAGGCAGCTTCAAGACATTAACATTGGTGGCAAAAACTACCCTATAAGTACAATTTCTTTGGTATCTTATAACTCAAGTGATTCAACATCCTCACCTTTTTGTTAGAACATTGCTAACGTATTTGATGCCAAGAGAAGCAAGGGGTTTTATCAATTTATATATAACGTAGTTAATAGTTTCATCATCGCGGATAATAGTAAAAGTCCATCAGTGGCAATGAAGGAGGATGTTAATGCAACGCAACGAGGAAAAGCAATTCTTTTCAAAACGTGGACTAATTTGACTTTTCTAATATGGAAAAATCTCGCGGGAGAGAATATTCAGAACTTAAAGCACATCTTCAGGGCACCGATTAGTAACAACCGGACTTTTTACTATGCAATAAAAGCAGTCACGGACGCTAGGATGAAGATAGGGGGATGAGCCGATTGGGTGACTTTTACCGAGATTGATGTGGAAGGTATAGCGACTACTAAGGACAAAAACAAAGGTAATAGGTTAAGAGTAATACTTACTACGCCAAATGGTAACGGTATCTATTGGCTCCTACTGAATCATAAAGCTTAATTCGGAATCAAGATTGTCATGAAAGTGTCTATATGGGCGGATAATCCCGACAAGGCTGGAGATGCGAACCCGAAGAATATGGATCTTTGCTTATACTTCCAATTCGATAATATGTAGATAACTTTAAGAAGTAAGAAGAGATGAAGTGCGGACTTGTTTGTTATCCAATGAATATGATATGCATCATCTCTTACAGGTTTATATTGTGACATATCAAGTCCCAATTTAAAGATCTTCAAAACTCTCTTCAATCCATTTCTTCCTCCGACTTTCCGAGGCTTTTCAAATTTATGTTCGGTGAAGCAAATTCTAGTTATGGGCATTAAAAGAAGGAACAACAATAAATTAAAGTAAAGTTGATAGCATGGGTTTCGGAATTCTTGGATTTAATGTCCTATAATCTTTTGAGGACTTTGAACATTTTGACTGCTTAGTGTAAAGCATATCGGATCAGGTAACGCGTTTTATTGAAACATTTTTGAAACAAGTTATATTCTGCTTTTGACGTATCAATCCATAACACCCGTTGATATGCATCCAAATTGCTCATCTTGACAAACGCCTATTTAATGCTTGAATTTGATGTCTCTCTTCTTTTCCACTTGTTCATCTCCTTCTTCTGATACATGATCAAAACGGACTAATTTATTAATGCTTATGTAAAATATAACCCTCATCTTCAAAAATAAAACCTTCAAGTCATGATCTTCGTAATATTGTAGTCACAGTAGAATGACTGCAACGTCTTCGTTTCAGCGGTCCCATAATGTTGAACTAAACTTCTGGACCCGCTCGCACCTAGACAGATGGACCTAGACAAACAGCCAATAAACCGGTTTAATCTACTCTCTTGCCATGTCCATTCGTAATCTTAACATTCCCATTCGTAACCTTAGCTTTCTCCTAATTGGCAACTATCTTGTTATATGATATCGTCAAGCAATTAATACCCAAGTAATCGCAAATATTATTAATAACCAAAAAAGCCTAGCGAAAGTATACGATAAAAGCGAAAACAAAGTAAGCACGTAAATACCACAGCTCGATCAAGGGGCTAACTTAAGATAAGCCAATGCGTAAAAGGTTACTCAAAATTGCTTCACCAACTAAGGAAATAAGCATAACGGTCCAATAAGGAAATGGTTGCCAAGTAAGATGGGCAAAAATAATCTTTGTTATCATTTTGCCGAAGACGAAAGACATCGTCAAGCAAAAAAGAATCAAGTGATTGTCTAGCATCAGAATCAAGTATAGCGAGTATAGCTAAACGCCAATGAAGAACGTGAATACAGCCATTAAGGTTCACTCCAAGAAGATCGGCATAATTGGAAAATTATCTTTCCAGCAAGCTTTAACGACGTTGATAACACAAAATAAAACGTGAGCTTCAAATAAAGTTGTTACAAGAAGAGGGACTTAAAAATCCCTAACCAAATATGTATCGAAAAATTCGTGATATCCAAAAAAGTAATGGTGTCCAACTAAATCCGTGATACGTTATTGCCAAATTTCAGGGCTATAGTATCTAGAAAGAATCATAAGGGTGCAAGCCAAAATCAGACCTTTGATAGGTCCGTTGAAAACACCCAGATAGAAGGTGTGTGTGTGATATGTTTCCCATGTCGAAAAAAACATGGGCAAACATGGAATAAAGGCCGTGAAAATTCCAGCTTTCGATATCCCGAATCCCATTGCTGCGATCTCGCACAAACTCGCCAATATGCAATTGAGCGAGTCGATACCGTAGTTAAAGAGTTCTCCAAAGCCACTAGATGTGCCTATCTTTCGCGCTTGTTTGCCATCCACGTTATCCATTATCAAATACATCCAGAATCCGAAAGCAAAACTTAATGCTACGCCAAGAATCACATCTACATACGCCGAATTTACAAAACCTTTCCGGAAAACATTGAAAACCTTATCGAACATGTTGGCAAGGATCGCAACTCGCTAGAACTACCTTCGAATTACTTTTATCAAAATAACTATTTATATGATTTGGAAAGGGGAATAGCAAAACTTATGATGAAGAATTATTTCAAGGCTAATATATTCCCTGACCCTTCAGAACGAGACGCATTAAAGCGCATTGACAAGAATCCAATGTTTAAGGGCGTCATCCCAAGTGTTAAATCGAAACTTAAAGTGAGCATCCCGATCCCGGATATAATTTATGAATACAATCGGCTACAGGCGTTTCCTTCGCAACAACTTACATGTATCTTAATAATTCGCATTAATTAATATCTGATCTTTTTTAGCAATTTCTAATAATGCCAGCTGCTTCTTAATTATTGGTATCTCTTTATATTTTTGAAAAGGGGAGATAGGTAGGTATCATAATCTTATTCTTTATGATTTACAAGGAGGCAAAAGGAGAAGTGCTCTCTGGAATGCTAAAATACAGCTAGGTTTTGCTTAAAGCAGTGAGTGTGCTCGTGATTAGCATGTAATCAGTTAACCGACATTAGGGGAACTCTAAAGTGATCAAAAGCGATCGAAAAACAAAGGGACTCAAGTTTCCTCTCGCTGTTCCTTTTCTTTCTTCAATGAACATGCAATGTAAAAGGTATTAATAAAAACATGAAAATAGGAGATTGATTCTTGCACGTAACCTAGCTGGAGAGCAAGAAGCAAAAGATCAAATCAAGGTCAAAATCATTCCTTGGGGGTACCTTCTTAACATTCAACCCATTGCGTAACCTTGATATTGAGCTTGTTCGTATCAATTAATTCCTTCAGAATTGAATTTGGCTTGCTCTTCGTTATAGCATTAGCAAGATTGCTATTACCGTCAATTTATTGGATATTGGTGATTTCACGTCGTTCGTACGATTGCCGTAGGCATATGAAGTTTACTATAAGGCGCTTCTCCTATGTAGTACCAAGCTTTACCAAGCAATTGTAAATTGACTTCGAATCTATATAAATTTCCATAGGCAGCTTCAACTTCAAAATAGCTTCGATGGTCGACTTAAGGCATGAGGCCATATCAAAACCTGCGCTTATGGCGTATAGCTTTGCAGTTAAGACGCTTCTAGTTACCCTCTTATACTTTGTAAAAGATTAATGAAGTATATTAGCTTTATCCGAAGCATCAGCGAGTAACATAACATAGCCGATTTGTGATGAAAGGTCAATATTATTGGCAAACGAAGAGTTTGTAAAGATGATTATACGTAGGGACTTTTTATTTAATTTGACGTACTTCAGGTTGCAACTGGCGTTTTCCTTTTGCTATTGAATACGGCTATTGAGGAAGGAGATCTTATCGGTGCCGATATTGTTTTTGGTGACTTGAGTTGCGTGAGAGAAGTTGAAAGCAGCTTCGGGTTGGGAAAGAGTCGCAAGGTAGGCGCTACAGGCACGTTAAGCAACGTATTGGTTTGTAGGAAAGACATTATGACGAATTGTATCGCGAGAGCTGACGAAATCTGCGGATTGGTTGCTGACGAGTTGCAGATTCTTGTTGTATATAGCTTGAGAGATGTGGACTTTGCTATTATAGCGAGAGATTGTATAACCATTGAACTTGATTAGGAAGTCAGAAGTAAGTTGGTCTTTAAGCTTTACCTTGAAATCTGCACCTTGCAATTCAGTCTTTTTAGCTATAGCAAATTAAAGGTTTGCTAAGATTAGGGTATCATCAGTTTAAAGGCTTACGACAGCAAATTGTGTATCGTTAGTAAAGAGAAAGCATAAATCGTAGCTCGATTTACTTATATGAAGCTTCTTGATATGATGCTTATGATATGTGCCGTACCAGTGGTTCCCAGCTTTAGGCACACCGTATAAAGGTCTGACGACTCTGAGAATCCAGCCTTTTCATTAGACGACGTCCTTGAGGGGAAAAGCGTAAAACAGGCGCTGCAAAAGAGTCGCAAATTGGGTGTAAGTCTGACTGATATCTCTAAGTAATATTAGAAACTTGGGAAAGATTGCGGCAAGGATTAGGATCAGGCGTTGGCTGACACGTTAAATCGTAGGTGATTGCGTAAGTACTTCCAATTTGCCTATATTATTAAAGGCCTGAATTACTAGCTTAGACTTCTCAAAGGCTTTGTTTGTATCTTCGCTTTTGAGGGTATTAACGAATCGAGAGCCGAAGATTCAAGTGCCTTCAGGTACGTCTTTAGGTGCTACTAATTCAAGAACGCCACCAGCAATCAGACCCGCGATCTCTGCCTGTCTTGAGGCGGTGAAGTCAGTGCCAATGTAGGCCTCAAAATCGTATAGGTTCTTGACTGGGAGGGGGTGTTTTCGAGGTCTTCTGCGGGGGCGCTTAGTAGGTGCGACTAGTAGGTTTGGGAGAGCGCCTGCTGGCGCTTCGACCACGATGGTGTTTTTGGCGTCTATTTTAGCGCCAGGTTCAATATCAACTTCGGCGTCAGGGCGCTCGGCGAAAGGCTGGGGTGGTGGAAGGTTATTATTAGTATTGGCGTTAGTCAAATACGGTTTAACTGAGGTTGACCTAAACATAATAAGTCCAGAGGAAAGTTCGATAACGCAAATTTCGCCTTGTAAGCTAATCAGGCGGTATGGACTTTGCCATTTAGCTTTCTCGCGCTATACGAGTACTTGGGAGTTTAGCGGGAGATTATGAACAGCTGTCGTTAAAGGTTCATTTCTCATATTAAGGGCATTATTGACTTTCCTAGCGGCTTTGAGTTTGCGTACTTCAGTTATTGCCTTTGCCAGGGCAGTTGAGCGTTGAGAGATTATCGCAGGGGGAGCGTCAAATTCACTTATATGGGGGTAGGCACCAAAAACAAGCAGGGTTAGTACGATGCCGTTTAGTCCAGCTGTATCATTGATAGCCTTAAAAGCCATTTACAGGGCGGCAATTTTGCTAAAACCTGAAGACTCAACTTTGATAATCTGGTAAGCTCGTCGTAAAGGCTTATGGTAGCGCTTAACAATGCCAACAAAGTTATGTGCTTCAACTAGAACACACTTAATAGCTATATTAACAATCTGAGTATATTGCTTAAACTCTTTGCTTTCGAAGTTTGTACCAGCGTCATGAGAGATCAGATCGGGAGGTCCAAGGTACGTGTTAATCTAACACTCTCGAATCGTTTCCCAGGCCGTCTTAGCACTGAAGTCTGTGAGCCATCTGCCGGCCTGATAGGCTGTTGCTTCGTCCACAATATGAAGTACAGGGCCGTCTGGCACCAAGATAACAACGTCGACAAAGATACAGTAATTGAACTCGATATCATCTTAAATCTGCCTGGAGATGCGCTATACCTCTAGCATTGATCGCAGTATTTGGAGAGGTGCTCTAGTGCTTTAGTATTAACTTCGTGGCCGGCTCGCTCGAGGACACGATGAAGCCTCTGCACTAACGGGTGTCCAAAACGACGGTAGAGGCGCCGTAATTCGATATCAGAGAGGTAACGGTCTTGCGGGGACGATGTAGAAGGGAGCTTGGCCTGCTCTCTAATGCCTTATTGAATAAAAGCGTTAAGGTACTTATCCCAAATCAGAAACACATGATCGCCTCGGCGCATAATAACAACGTCGCCTTTAAGCGTGTTTAGAACGTTTTTGAGATTATCGAACCTTGCTTTGAGGCGGTCTATGTCCTTGAGATCAAGAATAAAGGGCGTATCAATATCAAAAATGTGGAAAAGAATGAGGTCGATAAGAAAGTTGACTTGCACAGAGCTAACGGCATCAGCAACTCCAATACCAAATTTGACTTTAGCTATCAATTGAGATATAGGTAAAGGTTCGTTGTTACCAGCAAATCTGCTGTAGGCAATATACTGGTTTCAGCTAATTGTAAAGTGTATGCTACTGCTTAAGTTAATTAATATGTCTCAGAAGACGTCAGAATCATAGCGCGGAGAGTGAGATTGTTGAAAAACCTAAGTGCAAGCTTCAAGTTCTGCTTCAGGTTCTGAAGTAGAGGCACTAAATACATGCTCGTAGGCTTGGTTACAAGATATGATGGTGAGGTTTCTGGCGCTAGAGGCCGAAATCTCGCCAGAAGAGCAGAAGAAGCTTCGATTAGGCTCGAATTCTTCAGTAGCGAAGTGTTGATTGAACTCGTTCTTAACGTCAGAATCATTAAAGGCCATAGCCAAAAACTGATCTTTTAGAGTCTTGTCGTCAAGACCTTCGTATAAAGCAACGTATTAACAGTAGCGTTCATCAAATTGATTGGATTTGCCTTTGAATTTGCCAGCGTTATTCTTCCTGAAGTCTTCTTTCATCTTTTTTTATTCCGCTTTGGAATGGTTGATGGACTAGCAATTCAGCCTCTTACAGATATAGCAAGTCTTTTTACTAAAGCGGCCAATGCCACTAAACCTGCCGCCAGATTTGTTGCCGCCTTGAATGCTGCCTTTGCCGTTATTCCTATTATTTCGGTAGCGACGGTCAGTCTCCAAAAAGGTCTCAAGATCATCACCGTAAGCATGTAATACTGAGGTCCAGAAAGTTGAGGAATTGCCTTGAGTCGCGGCGTACGTGGTTATATAGGATTTAAGTGATCTGATAAAGTTAAGTAATGTGGCTGGTGGTGCAAAGCAGGCAACTTGGCAGTCGAGTAGAAATTTGCAGGCCATGAGGAGTTTTGCGTGGAAGAAATCATCGCTCTATAGGTTTAGCGATAGGCCGTGGCGAAATCTGCGCAACTCATTTAGCAACTCATCGAAGCATTGTAGGGTGGTCTTATCGGGGTAGAGAGCTTTGACACTGTTCATGTCGGTAAGTGTCCATTTCTGCAGCGATTCTGTAATGTAGTTGGGACCTTTAAAGTGAGCCTTGATGCGCGTGCAAAGGTTATAAAATAACATTGATGGGCCATTGAGACTTTAATGATAATGCTTAAGAGCTATGCCCTTTAGCATAGTCGGGAAAGCAATGCCATATGCTTCCTCTAGCATAAACGTCATTCGGCACTTATCATAAAAGATACGGAACTTGTAGTCAAAGTTGTCGCCTTCGGCACTATACTTGCTACTCTCTTCATAGATCTTATTAAGATTGCCGATTCGCTGGTCCCAGTTGGCGTCCTCAGGAGCAAGATCAGGGGTCTTAGGGGGCAGTGGAAGCGGTTGGATTTGGTTTTGGTGGCTATTGGTGCCAAAGAAGCCTGTATCTTATCGCCTGAATAAGTCTGGAGTAATGACCATAGAGAAAGGTAATAAGAGTTTGTCTATTGGTTTACCAGCTTCAATTTGCTTTAATCTATGCGTGATACGCCATGACTTGACATTGTGATTAGACGCCCAGAATAAAGCCTCCTCGTCTATCCAAAGAAGGTCGTCACCAGCTAGAGTCGTGGCGGTCAAGGTCTTCGCTATCTTGTAGGCTAAGCCAGTCTTGATAAAGACGCCACGGTTTTTAAGATTATTATGCAGCTTCGTGAGAGATTTACTGCTAACAAGATCAAAGGTCGGCTTAGTCCAGCCTTGGAAGTCATATTTAAAGTCGGCTCAAAGGATGCCATCTTCATCTTTGCCTTCCTAATATTCCTTTGCCTTTTCTAGCACAAAAGCCTCGGCGGCGTCGGCAGTGATTGGGGGTGCTATGTTGATTTCCTAAGAAGACAGCTCGTAGATTCTGAAGGCTCCTATAAGACGGTTGTTGGCCACAGGCGCCAGCTGCAAAAGCCGCAAGTCCCTCGTGGTTATATAAATGGCGAGAAAAGCGTCAGATCAAGGCTATACAGTCTTTTAATTTGCTAGTCTTTTTTTATTGCTTTTGTAAAGCTCAAAGATTCGTAAGCTTTCGCTTTCTATGTATTTGAAAAGAGGGAGAAGCAGTTGAAGTACTGCGAAGGTGATCGTATTTGAAGGAGAGGTGAATTGCTGTATGTAGGTTAATTTTCCTCGCTGAATCAAAATGACGTAAGAAGGGAATAAAGAAGGTAAAAGGTAATGAGGAGCTGAAAGACGCGTTGAGGAGTCTTTAAGAGATATGAGGTTGTAGGAGAGGGGATTGCCTGTTTGAGTATGGTAGATAGGTAAGGTGTTTGTAAGGTGAATCTTAGCCGTAAGCGCTTTGAAGCAAGCTTTACAGCTTTGTAAACCTTAAATCAGATTGCAGGAGGTTCCAGGAGATCTCGCAAGTGTTTCTGACTACGGTAGTTATCATCGGTAGCAAAGATGGTATAAGCTGGCGTCAGCGGCGAAAGCTCAACCCTTCCTTCTCTATTTTCGAGTTGCGATACCTTATTAATCTGTGCGCATACATTGATTAATGTTGGTATCTCCCTATATTTCTGAAAAGGGGAGATGGCTAGGTATTATAAACTTATTCTTTATGATTTATAAGAAGGCAAAAGGAGAGGTGCCCTTTGGAGTGCTAAAATATAGTTAAGTTTTGCTTAAAGTGGTAAGCGTGCTTGTAATCAGAACGTGATTAGTTAATCGATATTAACAATCTAATATAGTAGTAGTTAGCTTTATAAAGACAATAGATTATTAGTATAAAGTTAATGTACCGATTGATTTTTCCGGCACGCAGGGTTTTTGTTGGTTATGTGACGTTACACCTCCATGCATAATAAGCTTAGACCCTGTAATAAGTTACTTCTTTGTATATATAGTTTTGGTTTTTTAATTTTGAATAAATTATCACTTTTTCTTTTAATCTTTAATTAGTTATAAACTTCCTTTTTAATTAAGAATTGGATAATATCTTTTGAAGTGGTTAATAGCTTTCAAATTAAGCTATATATTATTAGCTTTAAATGCGGATTTGCCAAAGTTCTTAGAATGGCTAACTTAAAGGTTGATTTCAGCCTAAAGCGCTGCTTATGCGGTAAAGTTAACTTCATTATTTGGAAGTGTGAATTTAAGCGTGAGGCGAAAGCTTACAATATTTTTAACTTTTTTATTAGCGTTGAAGAAATTCTTGACAAGTCTCAAAAAGTGAATTATATCGACGAAGATAATGACAAAGATAGCGTTATCGTTGCTTTTATTTAAAGGGTTCTCAAGAATTTTCATGTAAATATACTTCGATATATCATAGATTATAATAATTGGAAATCTAATAGAGATAGTCTCCAGATCGCCAATAAGCTTCTTAATGCTTAGCTTAGTGAAAGCATCCGCATTAAGATCGAGACCGCTAAGAATGCTAAAGAAGCTTACAATATTGTTATCATCTAATATAAGATTAGTAATGAACGTGCTTAAGACGATCTTCTCTCTAAGCTTAAAAAGCTTACTATTGAGAATTACGATAATGTTACAGATTACTTTAACAAGTTCCGTTGTTTTAGAAGCGATCTTGCTGGGGTCGACTACGAATTGACCAACAAACTTTATGTTACCACCCTCCTCAACAACCTCGATAACAAAAAGTGGGATTTGTTTAAAGAGAAGTAAGATACTATTCGCGCGATATAATTTGACGCTAACTTTAATGTTACTTTTAGCATCAACCTTCTTAAAGAACGACTTTATAATGAAGCGTTGATTAAGTAGCGTTGGGAAGATGAAAAAAGGAAATAAGATAAAGTAAAAAGCAAATTTATTGATAAAATTATTTTTCCTTTTTTTAATATTATAAAGAGAGAAAACAAAAGTTACCTCAAGTGCAATGCTTGCGGTAAAAACAGTTATATCGAAGATAATTATTAGAAATTTTATCTGGAAAAGATTTCTCGTACTCTCAAGAACAAGACTAAGTCGAAAAACGTAAACATTGGTAACTTTAAATCTACACCACCAAATAACATAGCCGCTTTTGTTGTTATCGATGTAGTTGATTTCAAATTTAAACTTGACATCATGAAATTTATAGATGCACTTTCTTTTATCCCTCTTATATCGCAAACATTTATTAATCTATTATTATAGATATGTAGTAGTATCGGTGTTGAAGTATGAGAAATGGGGGGAGGTGGAGTTACCGGAGATGGCTGGATAACGAAGTATGAAGCGGTTTTTATATATAGCATAATCAATGCTTTTATGATAGGCCTTGTTTAATGTTGTGATACTTAGCTAGCAGATATAGTTGCTAATATGCATATAGTTAATGATTTTAAATGGTTTACAGACTTTTATGTTTTAAATGCAAATATTAACACTGCTGATAATTTGGCAACTTTCGAGGTATAAGGAGGCGGAAATGTAGAGGTTTTACTTTTCAATGCTTAGTAGCAATTTATCAAACTCCGTCTTTTAGATGTTGCGTATGCTCCTAAAGGTTAATGTAATCTTTTATCTTTAGGATTATTTGCTTAGAAAGTTGGTATATATGAATATTAGGATTATCATAAGTTAACCTTATATATTAATAACAAAATCGATATCGGCTATGTTACTTTTTACGTTGGATTATTTTAGGTCAGCATAGGATCATTGTCAAAATCAAGTAATTTCTTTTAGTCAGGAGAACTTCTCGCAGCAATCATTGATTTCGACGACTTAATCTAGCGAATGCATCGTCGACTAGGACACCTCAGCTTTTAAGGCATGTTAAATCTCAAAAAAGTCAGCATAAGCATGAATATTACCAAATAGCAAATCAAAAATAAATTAAAAGCTATTTGCTTTGTTTATGCTATAACGCGAGCATTTGTGAAAATCCCGCGTGATCTAGCGAAGTATTAATCTTAAGATATTAGCGATCTTGTTTATGTTGATGTTTGGGGATTATATTTTATCAAAGAATACGATAATATCAAGTATTTTTTTTTATGATAGATAACAATATACATTTCACATGATATATCAAATTAAAAGCTAGGAGCAAGCTTTCAGAAGTCTTTCGTCAGCTTCATAAGTACATCGAAAAGAAACATAAGATAATGATCCGTAGATATTGCTACAATAACGAGTTTGCTCAAGGTCCAGTTAGCAGCTGGTGCAAGAAGCATAATGTTGTTCTTAAAGTTATTGTTTCTTATGCTTATTATATAAATAGAGTAGTAAAGTGCAACATGAGAATAGTTAGGGAGAAGGTAGCTTTTATGATACAAGATATTATAATCTTTGATTAGATAAGTAAGATTATTAGCAAGAAGAGTAATGAATTATTTCGAGGCTTAAGCATACTTGCAAATTTTTGGTTAGAAGCCTTCGTATATGCAATTTGGAACAAGAATCGCGTTACGGCGTAAGCTCTTCTTAAAAAAGATAAGAAGACGTTATGGGAAGTTTTTTATAGATTATAATTATCATTAGAATGTGAATGAATATGGGGTAGTCGCGTTTACTTAGCTTTCTTTATAGAGAAGCGAATGCTTGCGAGCATGACCAAGCTTCATTATCCCCGTGGTTGGCTTGGATACTTTGTTGGCTGTGAAAGCGAATCGGTTTATTGTATCTACGATCCTCAAAAACATACCGTGCGGAGAATAGGTGCCAGCGAGATTGACGATGGTTAAGGCCTTGATGATCCTTAGGATGGTCTCTCTTTATAAGATATTGACTCAATTTCCGATATACTTCTTTTAACATAAGATAACTAGATTAGTTCTAACAAGGAATTTAAGGGAAACTTTGAAGGTGCCTTTAATTTAGAAGATAATTTAAAGACATAAGATTTGTTGCGCTTATCATAAAATTTTGAATCAACGCTTTCATATAGATATCCAAAGAATTACTTAGATATCGGCGATGTATATCTCAGCGACTTATTTACGAATTTAATGTGCGAAATCATTTTCAAATACTTTGCTGATGCTACCATTAAAAGAAAGAAATGGCATCACGCTTAAGAAGATTAATTAAGCGGCTATGATACCGATTTCTTAGAATTTTCCGAAATGAAATAAGCGCCGAATAAGTGGGTCCAACCAATAATCCCAGGAATGAGAAAAGATTATATTAGATATCTTTTAAACGATATTAGATGTAATTCCTACTTTTTTCAAAGAAGACTTTGTGACTGCAATGTAATCGGCACGCTTTGTACATATTGCCAACGAAATAGTGCTTCTTATATTAACTAAACTAAAAAGTCCTTATCATTTATCTCAAGAATCGTGATCGATATTGCTAAATACATACTACTTAACGCACGGAACAAAACCCTCCTTACTAACTTTGTTATGAGAAAGGCCGTGCTTGCATTTGCAATGGTCTCGTAAGCACACCTTGCAATCGCTGCAAAAGCTACTTTGCCGGCCAAGTTACATTTCGTTGTCATTTTAATTTTACCAACGTTATTACTTCAAACAAATTGAACATTCGTGCTGGAGGCTAACACGCTGTCTTATATAACTAGAAATGCTATCGGTATGCAAAATAACGTTTCGCTTGTAACGGGAAACATCTTTGTAATAATTGTATTACCGCGTTTACTTTGGTATCTTATATGAATGTAACGGAAGCAAAGAATAAATAGGCCTTCTCAAAATGCAAACATTGCGAACGTGAATAAAGGTTTTGCAACAAGGAATGTCCTTGTAGCATTTGCGTTAGACTTAAAGCAAATTGTTTTTATATCAATTAGGAGGGATTATTTACTTGATCTTATAAAGTCGATGATGCTTTTATGCTAGCCAATCAAAAGCTCGGTTTACTTATAGATACAGACTTAAGTAATAATAAATGCTTGAGATATGCAGTCAAGTGTCTCAATTGCTTTAGGAGTTAACCTTGCTATCATTGCGTTAAAGATCATCGCAAAGATAATTATCATATCTTCGCATGTAATTGGCGTCGAATAGGTAGTCTTTTAAAACGCTATATGGTTGAGCCTTACACTTTGAATAATCAAGGGCGTGTTATCCTCAAAGATAATTATTTTAAAATCATTGCCGTAGCGCGAGTCAAAGGAAGATTTATCATTAAAGATGCCATCGGCAAGTCAAACGGGAAACGCAAGAAGCCCCAAGTTACAATTGTTTGATTTATTCAAGCATCCGATGTTAACAATAAATATAATAAAATCCCTACACTTGTAATATTCGCTAATAATAATTAACAACTTCTAGATCTCAAAATTTTTGTTAAAGTAATGAAGTTAAGCAAGTTAAAGCTATGGGAATAAGTTATTGCAAAAGAGAAAGTTAGCTTAAAGGAGAAATATACCTGGGATATCGTAATTATTTTTAAAGACGTTAAACCGATTACATCGAGGTTTATCTTTAAGCGAAAATACGGCCCAAATAACTTAATGTCTAAGTATAAAGCCCGCCTCATCGCTAGGGGTTTCCAATAGGAGGAAGGTATTGATTATGAAGAGACCTTCATGTTACAAACTAGCGCTGGAACAGGTGACATAACCCTGAGGCTCGGCAAATGGTTAAGATCACTAGACATTAATCCTATATAAAGAAGCTATGAGTCACGTGATTAGATCACGAGATGAATTATTTAAACTTGAGAAGTTTAAGTAAGAATTCAAATGATTCAAATGATTTAAAGGAATGAAGGTTTTATATAACATAAGCTATTTACTCATAATAAATAAAAACTTTGTATTTAACTTAAATATAATATCTTTATATTATATTTAATAATTTGTAACAATTATCAACCTTAATTAGTGATAACGTCTTTACCTACTTACCAAATCAACCTTCGTATTCTTAAGCAACACCAGCTTAATTGTATGTTACATTTTAAGCATTGCATTCACAGGTACCGGCGCATATGTTAGATTAATAATGGGTTTCATAATTAAAACAACTCTTATGTCATCTATTCCGAAGAGACCAGCATTTGTTAGGAAAATTAATAAGAATCTCAAGTATAAGTCAATTGAAGCCTTTAATAATGAATATAATTGATTTTATGGGTTCTTATTTCAATTGCGATTATATATCAAATTTAATGGAAATCGCTTTTGATTTGAAATCAAATAAATCCTTTAGGCAATTACGTTACTCGAAGGGAAGACCTTAAATTGGATTGAGGGGTTCTTTAAGGATTACCTTATGTAAAGTAATAAGAATAAGGTTATTAATAAACAAAAAGCAAAGAACATTATTATTAAAATCTTTGGCATTTGAGAAAAATTTGTTATAAAAATTAAAGCTAATTTTGAAGTTATAGATAAATGTAAGGAAGTGGAATAAGTTATAAAAGCATTCTACCAAAAAGAATTGGCAATCACTTACACCTGGGACTTCCAACGCTACTTTACCCGCATGAAATAAGAAGATGAAGCGCTTAATTACGTATATCGTAAGAATTTAAAGGACTTTATCAAAGATAAATTACTCCGATATAGTAGCATTATAAACACTCTTGAAATACTTATCAAAGCCACTTGCAAAATCAATAACAACTAATACAAGCATAATATAAAGAAGAAAAGAAAGTATAATCTTAATTATAAAAAGATAGGTGAAGGAAAAAATCGTGGGAATTACTTTAAAAGATATAAAAACCTTATGAAATTTAACGCCATTTAATAAAAAGAATTATCGCTATAGCAATGAAATAAATATATGCAAGATTGAATATGTTTCAATTATGAAAAGCCAAGTTATTTTGTAAGGAATTGTAAGGGTGGAGGAAAACGCTCCCAAGGATATCTATCAGGCAAATAATTAAACGCTATTATTTAAAGAAAAAAAGGATATAATTAAGAATACAATAAATTAATGATGCTTAACGCCATTTGAGCATAAGAAGATATAACAAAAGAAATTAACGCTTAACTAAATCAATTAAATTAGTTAAGAAAATTAATCCGCGCGGCGAAAGCACTCGATATTAGTGAAAAAGCAATTAAGACTTATAAAAAAGAGGAATCCAATGATAATGAAAATTCAAATAAGGTATCCATCTCAAATAAATCGGAAATGTTACCAGAGAAATACCTTATATACATCATATCAGCCGGCAAGAAATTAATTTAAACAACGCATTAAAAAGCAAAAGCGATATTCAAACAGGAATTCGTCGAAATTAAAAAATAATTACCTATCTAAAAGAAAATGAAAGAATCCATCTAATACTAAAAAAAAATAAAATATATATTCATAAAGCATATAATGCAAATTCACATTATCACAAATAGGTACAACTACAAATGTAACGAAATCAACAACGCAATCTAACGAAGCTAACAATACCAAAAGGCATTCACTTAAAACATAAAATATATGCTAAAGTTTAAAATAAGGCTCAAGGTTTGCAAAGAAATGAGAAAAGAATATGAAGATAAGATACGTAAACTTTAAGGAAAAAAAGACGTGACGGAAATTGATCACCTTCGATATACGGAATTAGCATGGTTGTTTTGCTAAAATCACTCATGCATGATTTATTATTCCAATAAGATTAATAACAATTATTAGTCGAAACGCAAGGAACTAATGTTTTTTAACAACAATAAATTAATTATTTTCCTTAGGGAATTGCTAACAGCACCCGAACCTTTAAAAAATTAGGAAACTTCGCCGACAATAAGTTACCAACAAGTATTTACAAAAAGCCTAAGATCTTATACAACAAAAAATTGTGTATGATAAGAAGAAGATAGCAATTTTTTTTAACCATTTATATTAACGGAGTAACGCTTAAAGTAATAATAAACTTTAAAATCATAAGAAACTTCATAAATCATTAGATAACTTTAAACAACGGATTTAAATTGATCAAGAAAAAATACTTATATCATTTATTCGCATTAAATGGGGATGCCATCGGGTCATCAAACAAACAAGTGACTTTTCAAATCGATAAGCTAATTATAAAAATATTGCAAGAACATACTAAAGATATCGAATTCGATATTACTAACCTTGAAATTCACAAATTAGTACTAGGTATGTTATGGTTATTGCTTTATAATCTTATCATAAACTAATAAAAGGAACGAATTACTTTAAACCATTATTAATGTAAAAGCAACCGCAAAATATTTAATTAAAATACAAATATTTTGAAATAAAAAAAGTTATATGCAATTCTCTTAATTAAAAAAGACCTTACCCAAGCCTCCATGCTAAAGCAAATACTAGTAATGTATAAAGAATATAAATTATTATTCCTTAAAAAACCTAAGAACAAAGTCCTTTCAAAGCACCAACCATAAGACCACAAAATACCTTTAAAATCAAAAAAAAACGCCTAACTTTGAACTAATATATTAGCAATTTGTAATAAAATTATAATACTTGAAGAAATATATTAATAAAAACTTAGCAAAGAATTTCATACAATCATTTACCTTATTCGCCGCTAACTTAATATTATTCATTCTCAAAAAAAACAGGAAACTTTATTTGTATATCGATTATCGCATGCTTAATAACATAATTATTAAAGATAAATACCCCTTACCCTTAATTAATAAGCTACATAATCGATTACAAGGAATAATAATATTTATAATCTTGGATATAAGAAGCGCTTACAACTTCATCAAGATGAAGAAAGGTAAGGAATGGAAGATAACATTTCAAACACGCTATGATTTGTACGAATACCAAGTTATGCCGTTTGGGCTTACGAACGCACCCGCGTCCTACCAATGAATAATTAATAACCAATTACATGAGTATTTCGATGTTTTTGTAATTACTTATTTGAATGATATACTCATCTATTCCAAGATCGAGAACGAGCATATTTAACATATGAAAAAGATATTAACCAAACTACAAGTAGCAAAATTTCTTCTTAATCCAAAGAAATGCGAATTTCATTAAGAAGAAACTTATTTCTTGGGATTTATTATGAGGAAATATGAAATCCATATGGATTTAGTTAAGGTAAAGGTTATATTTACATGATCCGAACTAATAACAATTACAAAAATATAATCTTTCTTAAAATTCGCTAACTTCTACAAAAGATTTATATACAATTATTTCGCAATAACTAAAGCATTTACAAATCTAATAAAAAAGGATAAGAAGTTCAAGTGGGTTGCAAAAGCGCAAGACGCTTTTCAAACCTTAAAAAAACGCTTTACGTAAGCTTCAATCTTGACTACGTACAATCTAAACTTAGAAATAATTATAAAAATAGATGCATTAAACTTCACCCTCGGGACTTGCTTGAGCTAAAAATATGACAAGAAATTATAATGAATTGCGTATTATTTTTGGATATTCTTGCTTGTAAAATTTAATTACAACATACATAATAAGAAATTATTAATTATAATAGCCATATGCAAATAATAACGCCATTACCTTGAAAAAGCAAAGCATATAATTCAAATATAAATAGATTATAAAAATCTTATATCCTTTATTATAATTAAGATATTAAATAAATAATAAATTAGGTAGTTAAAAGAATTGTTTATCTTGAAATTTAACATTATATATTAGAAAAGATTGGAAAACATAAGAGCTAACGCACTTAGCCGAAGGAAAGATTACTTGGGCAAACCAATAGAAAGACTTAAAGCTATACTCAAAGTAAAAGCTAACGAATTAAAATACAATTACAAATTTCTTGTAATTTTTATAATAATAGAAAATAATAATCTCATAAAGCTAATCAAATATATATATCAAATAAATAAATGTATTACAAAAGTATTACAATCGCTAATAAGAGATTTCGTTAAAAATAAAGTAAATATCTTATGCTTTAAAAGATTTGTTTATATTTCTAGCAAGCTAAAACAACACTTCGTTAAAGAGCAGCACTTGCTGCCGGCATACAAACATCAAAAGATAGCAAGGATCTTCGAAAAGATCACCAAAGATTATTATTTTTTAAAAATAAAGAAACACATTAAGAAGGTAATAGGAAAATGCGACTTATGTGCAAGAAGCAAAGCAAATAAATATGTACCTTATGAACTTCTACAATCGCTACCAATAACGGATAAAGCATAAAAATCAATAACATTTGATTTTATAATTAAGTTATTATTATTAAAAGAATTCATGATAAGAACTAAATTCAATGTAATATGGGTAATCATTGATTTATGCATTAAATTTGAATATTTCATACCTTACAAAAAAGGAAGTAATGCATAAAAATTGACGTATGCATTTCAAAAAAATGTGGTTAGCTAATATGGGCTACCCAAAGAAATCATATCTAACAAAAATAAATTGTTTACATTCAAGTTTTAGATATCCTTTATGCATCAAATAAAATTAAATTACAAAATGTTGATAACTTTTTACCCGCAAACAAATAAACAAACCGAAAAGTTAAATTAGTTATTAAAATAATACCTACGCAATTATGTTAATTATAAATAAAACAATTGGGTAAAATTCTTCCCACTTGCATAATTCGCATATAATAACGCAAAAAATGAAACTATAAAAATATCACCTTTTTTTGCTAATTATAACTATAAACCAAAAATATACTAATAATTAAGAAAAGATAATGTTAAAATGTAACAAGTTATGGTATTAGCAGAAAACTTATAATAACTTCAATCGCAACTTGCCAAAGATATCGAGTTTTTTAAATTTAGAATAGCAAAACATAATAACAAAAAGTGAAGTATAAGATCTTCGCTAAAGAAAGAAAATAAAATATATTTACTTTACAAACATATCAAGATAAAATAACCAAGTATCAAATTAAATTTCAAGAAATTAAGATCATACAAGGTATTAAAAAAATAAAGCTAATTAATTTCAAATTACAATTATTTAAAAGATTATAATTACATCTTATATTTCATATCTTCTTACTAGAACTCGTAGCGGAATTAACCTTATTAGCAACAAATGAATTGGAATTAAAAAATAACCTAAACATATACAAAGTAAAAAGGTTACTTAACACTAGGATTAATACAATGAGTTAATAGGAATACCTAGTTAAATGGAAAAGGTATAAGTTAAAAGAAAATTCATAGGAACTTACAAAAAACTTGAATTGCTTTTGGCTACTTTAACAATTTTAATCAAAAAGCCAAGCGATCTTTAAAATTCGTTACCAACAAAACCTAAAGCTAATCACATAGAATCGGAAGAATCGAAATTAGCTAATTAATTTGCCAAAGCAAAATCAAGAAGCTCGATATCCGCAAAGGCGAACAAAAAAAAAACAATAATCAATTCCTTAATTAGATGCTTCTTTTTTTCAATCTTTTCTAATTTATTCAAGAAATAAAAATCGCGATGCAATATCTTGGCTACTTTTATATAAAACATTTCCCTTTATTTATTTATTTAAGAAATCTTAGCTTGCTAAGCAAATAGCTGCTCGATTAGCTTTTGCTAATCGCGCTACACTTCCGCCCAAGCAAGCGACAAGTCCGCTTTTATTTATTTCAGCTTGCGTTATTTACTTTTTGAAAGACCTCAAATATCACATTTTATATTTCCACTAACACAAATGCATTTGATACATCAATTGGAATTGGATGAAACAATACAAACCTTACGAGAATCTTTCGCGCAACAAGAACAAAAAAGCATTTTAAAGTCATAACAAAAGACATAAGAAAAGAAATTCTATTAATTTTCCTTAAGATATTTATAATAATTAGGTGGCATAATAAACAAAAAAGATAGTTATTATCGGGAAACAACATTTTTTAATCATATATCTAAAGCACAATAACGCCCTAAAACAAAAAAGAAATAATGTTACAAATTAGCATTGAAACAAGTAATATAACCTTAAGGCTCAACAAACAATTAAAATCACTAAACATTAACCCTACACAAAGAAACTATAAATCACATAATTAAATCACAAAATGAATTATCTAAACTTGAAAAATTTAAGTAATAATTCAAATAATTCAAATAATTTAAGAAAACGAAAATTTTATATAATACGGGTTATTTGCCCACAATAAATAAAAGCTTCATGCTTAACTCAAATACAATATCTTCATACCATACTTAATAACTTGCAACAATTATCAACCTTAATTAATAATAACGTCCCTACCTACTCACCAAACCAACCTTTGCACTCTCAAGCAACACCAGCCCGACCGTACGTTACACTTCATAGCAATGATTAAGCCGGCATTATACCGGATTCTATTCGCTATAGCGGCAATCTACGGCTGGCTAATACATCAAGCAGACGTAAAGATGGCTTTTTTCAACAATAGCCTTTTAAAGCCCGTCCACATAAGACCCCTTAGGGGTATCAACTTGCCACGTGGTATATGTTTTTTAATACTTCAAGCAATTTACAATTTGAAATAATCTTCTTGCGAATGATATCAAATATTTAGAAATATCATGTAGAGTTAGGCATAGCGTATATTTGCATATGATCCTTGCGTCTTTATTTATAATAATACCGAGCTTATTTTTTAATTACATGTTAATAATATAATTGTTTTTAGCAATAGCTTAAAGGCAATTCTTAAATTTAAGGAGCAGCTTAATAAGATCTTTCAGATTATTGATAATAGTAAATGCTTTTAGTATCTAGGTATGCATATTGAGCAGATATCTAGAAAAGTATATATCCACTAGAAATAATATATTAATTAAATCTTAATCAAGTATAATTTCGATAACATCACATTTGCTTACACACTTGTAATTAATAAATTGATTAAGTAGGACAATTATATTGTAAATTTGGCTTTTCGTTAGGAATATCAATCTAAGGTAGGATCTCTTAATTTTATAGCAAATCAAATCTAATTTGATATCTTTTTCGCAATTGGATATATTGCCCGATACGTTTCGAACTCTAATTAATTTTATATAAATGCAATGAATTGTATCTTTGCTTATTTTAATAATGATTGTTTTAAAAGGATTTAATATTTAAGCAAATTTGGTTTTGATTTGAAAAGTTTCGTTGATAATGATTTCGCCAGATATAAAGATTCCTATTGGTTTATTATCAAATAAGTTTTCACGCTTGCTAAAGGTCTTATCTTTTGAGCATCCTAGCGATAAAAGATAATGGTTATGTTTATATTAGATGTTAAATATATCGCTAAAGCTAAAGTTGCAAAAGAAGTTATCTAGATTTGAAATTTTATTAACGATTTATGAATTCTAAACTTTTATATTAAGTTTTTTTTTTTATATCGATTGTAATTTAGCATTTAAGCTTACATATAATTTGGAATTTTATATTAAATCTAAGCACATTAACGTTAAGCATCATTTCATTCAAGAAAAGGTAAAAAAGGGCATAATCAACACAAACCGTATTAACACAAAAAATAATCTTGCAAATATTCTCACCAAACCATTTCCGCAAGACATACATATTAGCTTACTCACTTGTTTAAGCTTATCAAAAACGTAAGCATAAAGTATAAACGTTAAAAAAAGTATTAATCATATGACATTACATCTTCATGCATAACAAGCTTAAACCTTATAATAAGTTACCCCTTTATATATATAATTTTGATCTCCTAATTTTGAATAGATTATCACTTCTTCTTCTAATCCTCAACTGTTTTCCGCTACGCAGGGATGGACGTTATGTGCGATAAACGGCGAGTTGATGCAATGGATTTCAAATTGTGGTCCTTCTACCAATGCAGGTGGAGTGTGCAATCCAGGTAGAGTGTGCAACGCAAGTCGAGTGTGCAACGCAGGTCGAATGTGCAGCAAGATGATGGCGGGGTGACCCAAATTGATCAACCTAGGGTTATCTCTGAGTCTACCTCATGTTGTCAGTGGTTTTAGGGGAAGCGAAATGAGTTGCTAGGATATTCAGGAAACACGAGGGAAATCGCGGTCGAAAGCGTAAGAATACAGAGTCAGAGGCGAGTGAGGTAGAGCCAGAGTCAGAAGTGGAAGTAATAAGAGTACGAAAGAGGTGAAAATGATAAGGGGATTCGAATCTACAGGCGTAGAAGAGGCAAGAGAGCTTGAACCACAGCCAGAACCACAGCTAGAGCCCGCACCTCGCAGGGCACCAGTGACGTGGGTGTACCGAGGGCATGTTATTGTATCTTATTTCTGTTACCATTTATCGGACGATCTTGGCTGTCACAACTTGCACTTTACAGCCTTTAAAAAGACGCATATGCTCCATGATGCCTTTCCAGTTCCGCTAGAGAACAGGCTCCACGGTTCCCGCTGCTGTAGGCCTCCAGAGAGACTGCTTCTGTTCGGAAAACCTAATACGGTCTGGATACTTGGATTCAAGTAACATCTCTTCGTGTCCAATAACCAAAATGATTTCCCTAAGACTTTCGAGATGTGAAAGGCCAATATCGAGAACTGACTTCTCGAGATCTTTTTCCGAGGAAACTTTGACTGCCAGAGACCTAATCTTCTCCTTCATCTCAGGGTATAAGCCAGTCGTAAATTTACACATCTCAGCGTTGGTAGCGAGGTGTAGAGTATCGTGAGCAAAATCCACGTAGAGGGGGATATGGTGACTGTTGCGAAAAGCGGGCTCGAAAACAGAGAGGGCAACTGTTCGAGAAAGTTGGCAGACGTGAAGTGCTGCTGGAGGACGAGCGCCATTAAAGGAGACGGAGCCGTTCGAATGATGACATTGGATTATTCGAGAATCAAAGGAAGCAAACCCTTAGATCTTGATTTGAAGTTCGGTAGGGAGGTTCAAAAAGAGGGTGAATGTAGACGGTACTGACATGGTGTGTATATGTACTAGTCTGCGGCGAATGATCCTTTACGGCAAGGCAGCAAAGTTGCAGCGCATGTAGCTGTTGGCGATTCAGATTTTGTATAGAAGGTTGGAATTAGGGGTTTATAGGAAAGGTAGAGCGCATTTGACGGTAGTGGTGGTTGGAGTGGTGGTGGTGTTGGCCGTGTGCGTATTCCTTGTGCGTTGGCTGTGTGTTGTAGAGGAGGATGGGTATAATGGGAGATAATATTTATGGGGCAGGAGCGCGGTATTTATAAAGGATAGGAATGACACAGCCCCACGCCATACAGCCCCGCGCCAAGCGCTCGTTTATAGATACGGCGGCCTAGAAACCGAAGAAACCATCGATGGGTAGCACCCAAGGCCACAACGACCCCAAGGCCCCTGAGGGCGTTAATAATTATTCTACGGACCTAAAGAAAAGATATGCCACGTTCTCGAACCCGACATCCAACACCGACAAGCCGGTACCAACACTAAATCAAGTTTCCGGAAATGCTACAATCAACTTGAGCGATATCGCCACCATCTAAATGCTGCTAACCTCAAAAATCCAACGATAATATCCTAATATGAAGGACTTCCTTCTTCCGGCGGCTGAGGACGGGTGTACGGCGTATAGACTGGCGGCTGATAGGTCGTACGAGATTGTTGTAAAGGTTGAGAATCTTACCGATAGCTTGAGTATGTACTGCCGGGGTATGCATGATGCGTGGAGCCTGGCAAAGTGCCGTATGCTTGAAGCTGTGCCGTAGTATATGTTGACTCAGGATACCTTGTTGTCGGAAGGGTTGACACCGAAGGCACCAATGCGGGTAGGCGATGGTTTGAAGCAAGTGGGCGATTAATGGCAACAGCAGCATATGTCGACGTCGAAGGCGCCACATACACATTGGGAATTCCCAACAACGGATTGAGATAGCTCTCGGCACCCTGAGGAAGAACGACGAATGCATCCTGTGGTGCTGACGATGGCACTTGTGCAGTTGGAACTGGGTTTCCCGCCAGAACAGCTAGTCGCAATGGAGCTGTTTCGAAGAGAGTCTCTGTCACTGCGAAAGATTCGGGCGAGAGATCCAGCTCGTCCATGAGCATGGCGTAGCTTGCTTGATTCAGTCTCATCTTGTAGGCTCGGCATTCTCGGGGTCCGAAACCAAATGACCTTAATGATGAGACGGGCGCTTTGTAGACATGGTCCGTCTTCATATAGCACTGCTTCTTGTTCATCATCCTCCCCCTTTCCAAGTCCAACTGCTTGATACCAGCCTTCTCGATCTCTTTGCTGCTTTGGTCCCGAATTGGAATACTGGATCGAAAATATGGAATCTTTTCCCTCCTCGCCAAGTAATGCTTAAGCGGCATATCCTTGAAAGAGGTCATCTGCTTGCATCAGCTTCACTGCCGGGAAGAAATACTTAACAACCGACTCACGATAGCAATAGTTAACACCAAGTTTCTGCACACCTTAGACCTTTTTTTTTGTTTGATTTTTAACACCACGATAGGGTGATTGTATCCCTTATTCTTGAGCTCTTTATTCCCACAGCAGCCATCCTTCCTACACTTGATTGAGGGACCTTGGTTCTCCTTAATGGGAAGCCAGACAATACACCCAACGCAAATGTCCTTAGGTCTCAGCGGCGGGCGATATGCCTGCGAATCATTTGGTGGAGGCCCGCCATACGAGGCTGTGCGACCCTTGCGTCGAGTTCTCGGCATCTTTCAGAACAACAAATACCGTCGAAGAGCGATGAAATTCCCGAAGGTGCAATTGGAGTCGACCACGCTTCTTGAGGGTTTACCGCGGGCAATCATGATATTTATCGATATTCCCCACGTCGTACGACTCGAGTGAGCCTCATGCAAACGCATTCATGCAACTCGCCAACTTAGGCGTGTCCCTCATCCAACCAGCCGCAGCAAGTGCTGCAGATATCCAATTACTGATTTCGAGGACTCTGATTGGATTTTTTGGGCGGGATGTGTATGCTGGAGGACTGGTGCGTGGGAGCGCTTATGGTTGATTGACTGATTGATTTGATCATAGACCGATCGCAGCAACCAATGGTCGCTTATGCGGCATATTGGTCAGTGCATAATCATCTGACCATCCGTAGCTATTAGTGTTTGTATGCCCCTTATGTTTTCGAAAAATATCATAAATAGCGAGAACGTAATTTTTGGAATTGAGCAACGAAAACCACATCTAGCGGCCTTTTTTTTGGCCAGTTGAGATGCCTGAGCTTGTGTGCATTGCCCAGTGTGATATAGGCAGTATGGCCACACCATGGCCTCAAGTGGCAGCATGGCTCAACCACCCCCGAGAGCATGCTGCATACCTCAGCGATTACCTCAGGAAAGCACTCGTCTGTATCGACTCCGCCGGAGACCAGCCGGTGCCGAAGCTTCTTGTCAAGACTATGATCACAGCCATGAGCGCCTGATTTCTAAGTTCAGAATATCCCTGACCTCAGCGCCGTCGTCCAAGCCATCACAACTATCCAGAGTGACCTCAAAACAACAGATGAGGCACGCCGGGATCTAACCAACTAATCATTTTCGATCCAAGAAAACGGTCACAGGTGCTTCCATATCACCGCCAAACAGTATAGCATTCCTTTCGATACACAAAGAGCATGCTATAAAAGGATATACAATTTTTAATCTATCATATCCTTTAACCAGGGCTCTAAATCTCGCCCAGCAATAAATCTTCCTTTGATCTATATAATCTAGAAGGTAACGAGAAGAAAATTTCCACGGAATATATAAGACAACACAAAAACAAAAAGATAGAAACAAAAGATAGAAAGGAAGTCGGCTGAGTAGCCGTACGATTTCCGTGAAGCATCCAGGGATCACGAAACCGTCCCGTGGATGCTTTCTGCGTGATTCTGGAGATGCTGCTTATGCTCCAGCTCCATTCGATAAACCTTGCACTGGAGCCGATCCCCATCTTTGATATGGGCTAGATGCTTCCGCTTGAAGTACTTTGTTAAGTCTTCCGGATTGGCATACTTATAAGTACGCTTTTTAAACAGCAAGCTTTACTTCTTTAAGTAAAGAAAGCAAGTGGTGATTTTTTTTTTAGTAAACATTAATAATATAACGTCGCTTAACGCTTGCTTCTTAGCTTAAGCAATTATCAGCTAAAAGCTAGTCTTTTGCGATAGCATTGGACTCGTCCATCGCATAAACGACGTTTTGCGTGATATGGCAGCAGCTCCCTTTTCTTGGAAGTGGTAGTAAGTAGCGATTGCATTAATAGCTGCATTGCAATAGCGGAACTTTTCTTTAATAGTTATGCTTAAGAATGTTATCACTATTTTCGCCAAGCGTTTTTAAAGCGGGGGCATCTTATCATTTTGATCTAAAATGCGCTTCACGTTCTAATTAAGCTTAAGCCTAAAAAGCTGCCACTTGATCTCGTCAACCAAGTGTTCCAGATTTTAGCGTTCTTGGACGTACTTAAGGAGTGCAACTCTTAGCCGCTACTTAGTATTGAAAATTGCTTAGCTGATAACCCGGTACCTTAGCTGCTATGTCGCTGTGCCCTAAAAGCGACGCTTCCACTTTTCCCACTTTATAATAAGGCGGCAAATAACAGGATCCTGATTGATGGATAGGGATTCTTCCGGCGTGAGTTCTTGCGGCCGGTCAGGATCGATCCAGCGAGTCATCCGACAGGCCGCCCGCATCAGGTCGCGCTGAGGTTCATAGCCGGAGACGATAGCTCGCGTATCAGCGGTGACAGTCCGGCGGAGGTAGTGCTTGATAAAGGTGTCAATCTTCGCGTGTTGCATCATCATGTTCTGGAGCGCGTCGCTCACGTCACCTGTCAGTCTACGGTTAGCATAGCGCACAGCGAGGTCGCGAGAAGGGGGCCATATGATACGCACCGCTCTGGTTGAAGGCGTTGCCTGCACCGTATCGGAGGCAATACGGACGCGTGATCTGCGGAAACCCAGTAAGTACGCCGAGTTGCTTTATCTACTTTAAGAGAGTTGTGTACAGCAGTGGCTGGTCGGGCGAGATCTCCCAGCCATACGGCGTCCTAATAGACTTGCGGAGGACGGGGATACTAGCCATCTCCGGCTTTAGACGCAAGGGTAGCTGCTCATAGCCAGGCGGGATTTCCAGCTCGCTGATCCTCTCGGCCGACATGAGGCTCGGGATTAAGAACGCATTGTTAACAAAGATGAAGCCCAAAAAGGCGACATGCGGACTAAAGATCAGGAACAGATCAAAGATAATTTCGGGAAGTACAAACGTATTCCTAGCTTCTATATAAGCCGCATGTCTCGACTAGAATAAGAGGGGAAAGGGGATTGGGGAGATAAGAAAAGACGCCAAGTCAAACTTACGCCTCTTTTATGCCAAGATACTTTTTCGTGAACTTGCACATAAACTCAATTAAAATCCAATAGAGCCCGCTATTAGGATTGCGAAGCAAATTTATTGCAATGTTATTATAACGAAGCTTTAAAAGCGATGAAAGTTAATTTGCGAAGAATATAACTAGCTAGCAAAAGAAGCTAGTTTGAATTCGCTGCTAGCTATATGTATACCTCTACTTTATCATAATCAAATTAATTTGCAAGACGCTTGCAAGATCCTCGATATATATCACGATGTTATTGCGCTTTTTTATCGATAAGCGGTACTTCTTTGCCAGCTTCTTAAGAACTTATGATAAATATTTCATTAGCTTTTATTTACAATAATTTAAATTAAATTAAGCAAGTAAATAAAAAACGCTACTTACTTGATATATGTAATAGTTTATCTTTTCTTTGATCTTCTTTTTATTCATTTATTTATACACAAGCCAAAAGACCTTTTAATATGTCTCAAGCGTGTTAGCAAACTTAATGCCAGCAAGCTTCTTCCCACCCTTTTCTTGACATTAATTTAACATCTATTCGAAGAAGGCCTTGAGGGTACGGCAAGATATGGCCTGCATTATCCGAGTAGGATTCTTTCATATATATTTGCAGTACCTAAAAAGTCAGATTAGCGATTCGATAGCAGAAGACGGCATGTAAATAAGGAATAAAGTACATACTGATGGAATTATCTTTTAATCATCTTGAGGAAGAGGAGAGTACTATCGCTGTAATCTTTATCTTCATCTTCGGATTCGTCGGAGTTATCTTCTTAATTAAGGTAATACTTTGGCGGGTGAGCGTTCTCCTTTCCAGCGATCCACGCCAGATTTGCCTCGCCATCTTTGTCAACATCGGTATCAACGTCCATTGGCACGGTGCTAGTATGATCCTCCTTACGAGCGAGCCATTCCAGATTTAGCAGGTCTGCCTCATCGTCTCCGTCGACATCGGTATCGACGTCAGTCTTCTCTTGCTCATCCCCTGTATCAAAGCAGCTCTCGATGTCTGATCCATCGCTATCGGAGGAGGAAGGGCTTGGTGTTGGTTGTTGGCTACGACGCATAGCGATAACGCATAGCGACTGGATCAACCGAAGGGGACGACGGCGATGACAATTAAAAGCAAGAATTAAGGCCAAAGATGTGAAGGAGGAGCCTGCTGACCAAGTAATGGCAGCGGAGGGGGAGGGGAGCGGGGAGCGAGGGGAAGCGATAGTTGAGTATGAGAGGTTTAAAGGAAAGAAGATGAAGAAGAGAGGAGGGAAAACGAATAAATATAAAGACTGCCATCCCGAGTCATAGGAGATGGAGGGCAGGAGTTTTCTGCTCCCCTCCTCAGAAAGTGTTGAATGAGGATGAAAGAAGCGGTTCTCTGAATGATGACTTGACCCACTCGCTTTTTTTAATGTTCTTGGGGTCCCAGTCGCAATACCGCCTTGGCCATGAGGTACGCGAGCGTTAGAGCAGCGCGAGATTTTGGCAAGTCGGCTGCGGAAAGCAGCGACCAAACCCGCCGAAAACAGCAGCCAGTTTGCCGTCTAGTTGTTAAATTCAGTTATAAATTTTAATTGTTTATTATTATCTAAAGCTTTTGTAAAGCCATCAGCTAATTGTATTATAGTATTTATATATAATAAGCTTAATTTATTATTCGCTATTTCATTTCTTATAAAATGATATGTTATATTAATATGCTTACTTCTTTTATGAAATTCAAGGTTATTAGCTAATTTTAAAGCTGATTCGCTATTGGTTAATAGCTTTGGTATTAGTGTTTTATTGTTATTTAAGAAATTATTAAAATAACTTACTAAATTATGTAAATATAATATTTCTTTTATAGCTTCTTTAAAAGCTATATATTTAGCTTCGCAGCTT
>JAFJYH010000337.1:0-46957 GCA_017365405.1 Cadophora malorum | reverse complement strand
ATTCTCTTCTATATGATCGTTGCATCAAAGTTATCTGCGGAGCGTAGATCATATACCGGCAGAGTTAAAGTATTGATCAAGATGGTGCTGCATTCCGAATCCAAATCACAGCATGAATTTTGACCATGGTCTGAGCTTGACCTTAAATACGACCGTTGACGCTCATTCGACAACTCCATGGATACCAATTATGCGAGAATCTCCCTAGCAACAGAGTTGATGAAGTCTATTCCTTCTTTTCTCCATGTATCAGCTTCCACATATGTCTTGTTGGAATTCAAGACCATGTTCGTCGGCTTCTTCAAATCATACTTCGGCCAGTATGGGAGCGTACTGTTGCCTCGACTTGTATTAGGATTATGGTCATTGACGAAGGAGATGTAAGCTCTTCCAATATTGTGACTCAAGTTGGTGTAGTTCTGATATTTCGGCAGGGGGCCAAGTGCACCGGAAATGTTCTGGAAGCTGAACACGACGTTGTCGAAATGCCGTGCTCCATCGGTCACTGCAGCATTCCAGAGAGGCGTATCAAAACGATAGCTGTACACCGGCTGTCCTGCATCTGTGTAAAGCTCGCAGAACTTACGACGACCGGAGATCATCACGATATCTCCAGCAATCGCTGCACTTCGCCGCCACTGTAATCCTTTGTTTGGGAAAATGGTTGCGTTCTTGATATAATATGGTGGCTCGTTTGCAGGATCGTTCGGGTACAGCTCCAGTAGCTTTCGAGCTGTGTTTGGTACAATGGCGTACGATCGCCATGAGAGGAGGCTGTTGAAGACTGCTGTCTCATTGTCCACACCAGTGACGCCAAAATTGCTTCCCTCATCGCTGTTGGCGCCATCTAGCAACGGAAGGCGAATAAACTTTCCCTCCTTCATCAACGTGCTTGGGTAAGCCGTAAGGAAATCGCCTAGAGAGACTTAGCAAAACTGATCTAACGACAAGGCTGTGGTCACATAATCGACCAGAGATAGACTGATTTAATTCAAACATGAGAACAGTAAGAAAAAAGCGCGAGTTACTCACCGTCGATTAAAGGATTCCAAACAGTCGTGACCCGAGCCTTCCATAGCTGATCCGAAGACAAATCTCGCAAACATGCAAGCTGGTTCTTGGCAGTCCAGCAGTTCGTGGCTCTCGTCAAGTTCTCCACATGTGCGGAGTAGTACGCCAGCGGCTGGACTTGAGCTCCAGTCGGGCCTCCAGACTCCAGAATAGCTGACTGGAAAAGGTTATCGTTTCGTCCATCATATGACAGCAGATGATAAGCTAGACTCTGAGCTCCGGCAGACTCTCCCCAAATTGTAATCCGATTTGGGTCTCCTCCAAAAGCGGCGATGTTTTCTTTGATCCATCGGAAAGCGAGCCTTTGATCCAGTAGGCCTGCATTCGAGTTTCCCTCGGCGAGCAACTGCGGGGTTTGTAGAAAACCCCACACACCAAGTCGATAATTGATTGAAACTGAAGAGCATTAGTCAAGACCATCTGCAGGAGATGGTTGGGGTGATACCCGTGATGATAGGCTTTCCAATCTCTTGGCCAACATGGGTAATGCCGGAGATGTTGTACTGAGGGTCAGCAGTTGAGCCAGCGTAAAGGCCGCCACCGTATACCCAGATCAACACTGGCAACTTCTGCTTCGGAGAAGTTCCAGCAGGTCGAACAACTACAGGAATCAGCGTGACTCGGGGTAGAATTGACTAGATACCACATACCGTTCAGTGTTAGACAGTCTTCAGATAGAGTGAAGTTTGGATTGCTGTATTGATAACAAGAGAATCCATATTCTGTGGCGTTTCGAGTACCAGTGAATGCAGTATCAAGGGACTTGGGACGAGCGAATCTAAGTTGTCCAAGTGGAGGTATGGCGTATGGAATGCCGAGGAATTGATCCTGTTGCCATTCTGGAACATATTTGCCAACATAAGTTCCATTCTTGACTGTTGCGACCGGGGAGGTGGAATTGATGCTTGCACCCTTGACTGAGACTAGCAGTAGTGCTGAGGACAGTACGGTGGCAAGCGAGTATGAAAACATCATGAGTTCCTCCTCGGCAATTCAAACAACGGTCTTTGAAAAGTAAAAAAAGAGCAAGGCGAGCGAGTGACGCGACACCATTCAGCCTTTATACAATTCCATTGCCTAAATAATTTTCCAGACTTCTAAGACGAACCGGTCCAGTCATCATTGATAGAGATTGTGATACCCCCATATATTCGCGGATTGTATTAGAATTCGCCTATCATTGGAGGAAGATTTAAAAACCCCGGAACAATCTTGGCGGGGTAATAGCCGCAAGGACTTGGCATCTGGTCTAGCTCCCTGAAAACGTCATGAATCTCCGAGTGGAGTAATCAATCATGAGGGGGTTCTCCACATTCTTTCAGCATTGAGCAGTGACCAATGATCAACAGTCGGGAAGCGTTCGGGGTGATCTGAGCTTCGCTAAGAAAAAGGGGCGCGATCGCTTAATGTGCAGACAAAGTCAACAACCGGCACAAAACAATTGTGTATGATCAAGCGGACGGACCAGGCTTGCTCGGTCTACTTGCCTTTTAAAGAGTTCCTCTTCAGTCAAAGATCTCAGTAACATCTTATAAGGTCGCAACGAGCTGTTGTCATCAAGGTTACATTACAAAAGCTGATTTGTATCTCGGTGAGACCGCTCGGAAAATGCTTCAGCTTCACCTTATGCTGATAATGCTGCTGTACATATGTCTCCTCATGCTCCAACATGCACTTCTAGCTACATAAGTGAGTAATCTGGAATGACGGTGACCTGCTTTCGACTTGCTGCGATGCACCCAGAGGCCACATTTGGGCCCTTCAAGAGGCCAATCCGGATGATAAGATCAACCGCATGTAATTGAACAATATAATGGGGGTGATTCAGTGGCACAGTGATCCACTACCTACATCGATGTGATAATCGATGCCCAAGGTAGCGATACGGCACAGTACATACGCGCTCATGGTCCGTTACCAATTTCGTTGCGCTTGGCATCTGTTGGTGATCCTTCCGACCAACCAGACCCCTTGGACTCTCTGTTGGTATCATCAGAGGCCAGCATAAATCTGATATGGTTTGAAACGAAGTCCTATCATCCTTTTGCAACATTTTCTCACTACCTGCTTGGCCCTGTCTTGTTTTCTAGTTCCGAACTATCAACAACAGCCATAAGATAAAGCTCAAGGGCTTCTTACGAATATCGAGTTTCTCTCATAGTCTTCAAGTCCTTCTCGCAGGTACGCTTCCCCGAAGAGAGCGCCTTGGATATTGGTTTGATAGCTGACCGTCGCCAGATGTCAGGGGCTATCAGCTCAAGTTCAAACTGTCGATGAGCTCAGGGGTGTGCTGTTCGAATGCTGCCGGAACAATTCCATGGTCGTCCAACGCTTGTGCAGCCACCTTCCAAGAGAATAACACGGCAATCATGACTGTTTGCTGTGGGAAGAATGACGTCGCGCCATACGGCTCCAGCCAATCCGACGAATACCCATGGTGCTACCATTACTGCAATATATCAACACCTACGTTCAGATAAAGTCTGGTCTTCGAATGTCTGGACACATCTAACTTGACAGGATGGGGTTGTCGGGATCCACTCAAGGGAGACGCAAGCTCGACCAGGAATAGCAACAAGGTGGTTCTTGGTGGACTGGTGGCACTCGCTGTCATTTGCCTTCTTGGCTCGTTCTAGGGGGGCTTCTTTTTGTTTGAGGTATCGCTGAAGCTGGGATACCATACATATACGAGTGTTAATCAATGATAACTTGTTGGTTGAAGGCGTCGATAGATAATTCGCGTTTCACGACCTATAAGGAGCTATAAGGAGCTAAGGTCATGTCTTTCTCCCTACGCCACTAGATGGAAGATGCTTTTGGAATGTTGTTCTGGTTATACAGCTGAGCACGAAGAAGGGTATTTGCCAAAATCAATCCCAGGAAAGAATCGATAACTGTCAAATACCGAGCGGAGCTCTCCGGGGTGTCATTGAGGCGTAAGTTGCCAAGTTTTATGTGCCCCAGCTGAGAATTATCCAACCAACAGACCAACAGCGTAGGGTAGTGCAGGAAAATTGCCAGGCTTCGATCTTGCTACCTCTCTGCCATCCACCTCTTTCTGGTCTCCATATCTTTGCCTTGACTCTGTCTGCTCTTTCCAATCCATGCTTAGAGGCCCGACACTCTTCAACCAGCTCTACCACATATTCGATGAGCGCCTGAGCACATTGAAACGATCTTGTAAGTCCCAGAGATATTCTCGACGTCAAATATAACTGATCCATCTCTAGACTCCTCGCAAAACCTATGCAATGTCGTCAATCACCAACCAGACTTGCATCGACAACGCTGCTTTCACTCTCCCGGGACGCTCTACTGCGTGCGGCGTTACTGTCGCCAAGAACAACACCGCCATCCTCGCTGAGTGCTGTGGCGGCAATCCTGTTATGATATACGGGCCGGCAAGAGCTCCTCTGTGCAATCAGCACTGCAACATGTCGACCACGACGTACGAAGAGAGCCCAGTCTTCGAGTGTTTGAACAGCAGTCGAATCCTCACCGGCTGGGCCTGCCAGAACGAAAAGAAGGAATCTGCCGCTTCATCTATCAAGAATATTGACAAGTCGATACTGGCTGGCTTGGTAGCTATGATCGGATTTGGTGCGATCGGCTCCTCCTAGATGGTGGATACTCGTGGAAAGTTTGAGGAATCTCGGGTGCCTATGCTGGAGACAAGGTTGTCAGTTTCTTGTTCAGAATGGACTTCGGAAAGGCTTTATTGAGACTGCACCTGGGTATGAATGTACCTAAGATCAGATCAAGTATTGTTCGAGAATATCCCATTTGATTATAGATTCAAGGTTCAAGATCGATAAATTGAACGTTACTGAATCACCTACCAGCCATTCATTATTTCATCTCGTGTGGATAGTGAAGCTGCCATTCCTACAGATCTATATGTACTTACGTATTGTATTTCACAAAAGAGGCACGCACGGAAAGATGCATTCAGAGAAAAGATGACAGGGAGTGGACGCTGTGCTTGGGCACAATGGCTGTACAGCACAGTGACCAGAGTAAGCGTATAGAGCATGTTGATTGATCGAGATCATCGCGATGCTTAATCTAGGTAATCAAAGAGACGGAACTCAAGTTCTCGGAGCCCATTGCTTCTGGGGAAGTACTTGTATTTGATTCCCAGATACTGTTGCGTGATTGTCGGGGACGATTTGAAGTCGACATATGAAATCTCGCTAAACAGCGCTCCCCACAAAATTACATGCCACCTGTACCTGGCAGCGTAATCGTAGCTTCACCAGCTGCAAATCGAGCTCCTCCCCAACCACATCACCCATGCCGAACCCAAACCAATGCCTCCTCCCGGCCTCACAAATGGCAGTTCAGCTCTCCATACCTCCGAGGAGGCGGCTGCCTCTCCAAGCATTTACGAATCTTCCTCCCTAGCTTCTATTCGCGCATCCCTCTCCGCCCTTCACACTCGCGATGCAGCAATTACCTCGAGACTTCAAGCCCTGATCTCCTCTCAAGCTGACCTCTCCCGCGAGCTGGGTCGTTTGGATCTGCTGCGTGCGCATTTGGGAACACAAGTCATACATACAAGGGACATTAGCAATGGCATGCTAGATTCTGCTGCTGGAACGGCATCTCACCTTTCCAGCAAAGTCAAAGAGCTTGACCTCGAGAAGAAGCGCGTAGAAGAGACGCTGGGCGTAGTCGAACAAGTCGCCGAGCTGAAGGCATGCGTGCAAGGGGTTGTGGGGTCTATGGGCGCACCGCAGGACTGGGAGGCTGCTGCGGGGTATATTGCGCGGGCTTCCAAAATCCCCAATTATATCATTGAGGGCAATTTTGCCGCCAGGATTGTTCCCAGCGTTGAGGTTCCGGATGCTCCAGGGATAACGATCGAAAATGCGAAAGAGTCTCTTTGCGGGTTGTTCTTGAGGGAATTCGAGAAAGCAGCAGAGGAGGGCGATGGCAGCAAGATCACACGGTTCTTCAAGCTCTTTCCATTGATTGGGAGAGAGGATACTGGGTTGGAGGTCTACGGGAGATACGTCTGCCAGGGAGTTGCTGCTAGGGCAAGAGGGAGCCTGAGGGAAGGGACTAAAGGGAGCGCTGGGAAAGATGGATTCTTCTACGCCAATGCCCTGACCCGACTGTTCGAACATATTGCCCAGATCGTGGACGGCCACGGGGGACTTGTGGAACGACATTACGGTCAAGGGAAGATGGTGAAAGTGATTGAGAGACTACAGGTGGAGGCAGATGTACAGGGCGGTATTGTCTTGGATATGTGGGGAGATGAAAGGAGTGTTGATCGACGATTGACGGACGTGAAGAGCTACCCGTTCTCCTTCTTGGTACACAGCTTCTTGCCAGCACAGAAAAATATGGGAATCTCGCGGACCAATTCACCTGCCGTCGGCGGCGGAACAAATGGAAGAGCCAGCGAAGACGAGGGTGTGGACATGAAGGAAATTGATGGGCTTCTCAACGAGACGGCGATGATGCTGGGCCGCTGGTCGATGTACTCGCGGTTCCTGGCTGGCAAGTGCAGGGTGAGTGCGCCAAACGCTGTTTTGTTGCAGGCCATATCTAAGATCGAGCAGGACCCTGACGAGAGTCCTGAAGAGCCACTGGCAACGCCAGATCTGCTTACCAAGTCTGCTCTGAATCGCAAGATTTCCGCTCGACTTACCACTCCATTTAACACGATGTCCACCTTTTTCTTCAGACGATCCGTCGAAAAGGCGTTTCAGTTAGATGAGTCCCCCGCTGGGCTGACTCTCAATCCTTCGAAACCTCTGGATGGTAATGCGCCGTTCATCATTTCTGCTGTGGACGATGTGATGTATATTGTCAACACTGTGCTACAGCGCTCGCTTGCGACATCCCTACGAGAAGTCATTGCTTCCGTGGTGCCCACTATCAGTCGAGTGCTGGGCTCGGACTTTATTGGCATGATCCAGAGGAAAATGCGTGACGACTCGTATCCCAAAGCCGTGATACAAGGAGGCTTTCCTCCCGAGGACAAAATAATCGCATTCATTGTCCTAATCAACTCGCTCGAGCTCGCAACTGAGTATCTCTCTCGCATTGTCACTACCCGCCTCTCTCCTGCCGAGTTGCCTAACGGCGGCAAGGGACCAAATCCTCTCGACGAAATGTTTCCATTTGGTCATGATTCAACCTTTGTGAAGAACGCACTTGAGAACCTAAACTCGAGCTTCGCTGCCAAAACTTCTGAGCTGGTTGCGGATGGCTTGCAAGTGATGTTCGAACGAGTGGTCAAACCTCGACTACGACCTGTCTTGTCAGAAACTTTCAGAGATGTTGACTACTCTTTATCGGAAGAGGACCTGGCGGAGATAGCTAGGAACAACGACACGGATGACGATCAAGAGCTGATCAACGACCTGGTTGCTAGGAGATTCGAGCACAGCTGGGAGGCACTGATGAAGCCCATCCAGCGAATCATGACACCAAAGTCCTTCGCCGCTCTCCTTGACTCGACTGCAAAGTACCTGTCGAAGGTGCTCGAGAAACGGATATGGGGTTTCTCCGGGAAGATCAATGCCTTGGGTGCCCAGAGAATGGAGCGCGACTTTTCGGGAATTATAAGTGCCGTGGCGAGAGGCGGTCGATATGGTATTCGCGACTCGTTTGCACGCGTTGCGCAATTATCGATGCTTGTGAATATGGAAGAGGACGAATGGGAAGCCATCAACGAAGCCGAGGAAGAGGGTGACGAGGAGATGGCATGGGTGCTGAATGAGGAAGAAAGGCGTCGTGCGAGGATGCTGGTGAGAGGGTAGGAGGTCTCTCGGCATATTCATGCATAATCAAGGGGTGGATTAATCATTGTAGGATTTGAGCGAGACGACAGGCATTTTGCATCAGGTACTCAAAATAGACCGAGATATTACGGAGTCATCCTAGCCCTGCGTCGGCATTGTGGATACTAAGTCTCAGTAGGTGATGAGAGCTTCGAGTCGCTGAAGCTGGGTGCTACACTTTCTCGCTCGTCAGTCGTTGCAAATGTCTCTCTCGCCACCTTTCAATCAAACCCCCCAAAATCACCTCTCTTTCTCCCTCTTGCAAGCGCAGACCATAAATCCCCTGAATCTACGCCCATCTCCCTCAGAACATCCTCAACCTTCACAACCCTCGCATACTCCCCCCTCAAACTCTCCACATGAACCCCACACACACAGTCTCCGCGTCAACATTACCATCCCGCTTTGCCCACGCCGCCATCGCATCCTCCACCAGCACTAAATCTCCCTTCACCACTTTCCCCTCATCAAGATGATCCGCGACCCCTAAGTCACACGCTGATCTCGCCGTCGATCCGAGACACAAACCCACGCTCAGTCCTACAAAGTAGATCTTCCAGATCTGCTTCTCTCTCAAATATGCCTCTAGCTCAGACGTGTTTGTGGCAAGTCAGTGTGGCGCCAGTCGCACAGCCAGACCGCGTGTGAAAGCCGAATTCGTCGAGTTTCCAAATACGGGTTCACCATCTTCTGGGATAGATGAAGAGTGGAAGTCCATATATGGCAAGGAAGGATGAAGAGGGGGTAGATGTGGATTACGTGTGGGGGACTTGGAGCAGTGCGGCGAGAGCGGAAGGAGGAGAGGATGGTGGATATGGCGGCTGTGGGGGTGCTGCGGGAGGGACCTCAGAATGGATAGTCTAGAGCTCCGATTTGGTTGTCTACGATTATGAGGGCGGTGTGTGAGTGGTTGGCTATGGTGTGGGTAGAAGAAGACAAGAAGGTTTCGTTTATCTGCTGTGGACTTGTGGTATTGTCTGCTGGCCTTGTCACTTTGCGGAAGGACTTGAAAAGGAAGTTCGTGATATCAAACCTTTGTCTCAGAGCTTATGCGAGCCATCGGCTGCCAAAATTCAACCAAAATTCAGTGGCATGCGAATCATCGGATCTTGATATGATAGGGCAGTTGAGGATGTGACTGGTTACGGACAATGTCCCTCTTCCTGAATCACAAATCTTCAACCCAAAATGCCCTTACTTCTCGCATCCACTAATGGACCCTCCGATAATCACTTAAGGATCCAATGAGGCCATTTGCGATCCCGTCTAGTAAGTGCTCATTGTCGATTTTCATTTCACTACTTTATCCGACCAACCAACCACTCAACGTGTTCTGTTCGAGGCAATCCTCACGCGGCTTAATCGAGAACGTTGCGATCAACACGTTTCTGAGTTTCATGTAGAGCCTCATTCTGGATAAGTATAGCAATGTCGATCCGGCTCTGTGGTAGGGCCGTATCGATTGGTCGCAGTGAGATGGCCAGGCTATTTCGAGCTTCAGACCACGTTCTTTGTTGGTGATGGACCCAACGTTCTCAAATTTACTGAGTGGCGAATATCATGGATGACTCCCAGGGCCAGATTGAAGTATCTGCTTTTCGATTCCATACCTCTCTTCGAGGAGTACGAGTGCGAAGACGAATTCAGGACTTTAGCCATACTTTTCGTTGAAGCTTGGGAAATATAGAGAGATTTAGGACTGCTTCGTATGGCGCCATATCTTCACACAAAACGCTCAAGCCCACTCTTCTTGTACTTTGCTGCTGTTTTTATGGTATGGATATTTCTGCATTGCTCGTATGCAGTCACAGAATTCTATCAGCAGACTTCCTCGCCAAGCGTTCACCTGGTTCTCTCCACACTGTCATTCAACGATTACTCCTGGACGAAGAATCTCAGTACTCAGAATTACAAAGTTATTCCATATATGGTGGACGACCAAAATGCGCAGTATCACACGCCAGCGAATCAAGGCAACGAAGCAATGGGATATCTCACCTATATGTACGACTTCTACGACAACCTCCGGACATCTCGATCTTCCTCCACGGCCAAGACTACGCATGGCACATCGACGGCGCCCTCGAATATAGCACTGCCAAATCTCTCAACCGTCTCGATCTGACTGAGGTCCTCCGTCGCAAATATATGAACTTGCGCATCAGCTGGGACAACGCATGTCCGAACTGGATGAATACATCCATCACCATTGACTCCCCCGAGTTCTCCACGAAACTCAAAGGCGAAGAAGCCTACATGAAAGATGCCTTCGAGGCGCTCTTTCCAGGTGATCCTCTCCCTGAGATCCTTGCTGCGCCATGCTGTTCGCAATTCGCTGTCACGCGAGACACTATCCGTTCTGTCCCTCGAGAACGATACCAAAACGCCATGTCGTGGCTGCAGAATGGGTCCATGTCCAGCTCCATATCAGGCCGTATCTGGGAACATCTCTGGCATTGGCTGTTCCTCAAAAGGGCTGTTGATTGTCCGGATGAACATGCAGCTCTGTGTAGGAACTATCGTATTTGCTTTGAGTCAGCTGGGGACTGAATGCAGTGGAAGACGTTGGAGAAGATGAGGTACGACTTCCAAGAGTTTAAGAATGAGCTGTTGAATGGAGGGATGAGGAGTGAGGATAGGCGGATTGTTAGACTGGAGAAGAGGATCGAGGATTTGAAGGGGAGGATTGTTCCGTGGAGGGAGAGGGCGATTTTGACAGGAGAAGATAAGGCGAGGAGGAGAGAGATCACTGGGCATTGAGAGGCACCTGTAAGTTTGATTACCTTGAACTTTGTTCGCTGTCTGGGTCCCAGCTTGACATGAATCTTGTATTCTGATATACAGCGGTCGATCGAGGAAACAAGGTGTTGAAGCTGAGATTAGGGCGTAACTACACGGCGAGAAGAATGCCATGAGATGATCAAAAGATAGAACCTCGCAACACTTGCCTGCCCGTATCGCTACATAAGTTATTGGTTGTGTGGACCTATCAAGCTTCTAGGACTATTCATTGATAGTGGGCCAATACGAACCAGTTGTTATCTCATCGTAACATTCCTCTTTGGGTTACCGACATACTTTCCCCCCTTTCCCCCTTCACAACCTAAAATCAACCTCCCCGGAGAATCGATTCATCTGGCGACAATTATCCTTTCCCCACATCTAAAACAGGAAACTGAATTCGATCAATGCAAGGAAAATATGTCGTACAAAGGATTCTCTAATTATCTGAGCACTCCACTAGCCAATACGGCGTCGATTCGGTTGGTTGCATTCCTGCAATCCAGCCCTCGCTTAATCGCTGCGCCATCATCAGCGCCCAGGCTGAGGTTCATCCTGGGTGCAACCCTACCTTCACCTCATTTCACGTGAAACCACCTCGAGTCAGCCTCCAAGCTCGTGTTCTCAAAAATATCGCGTTTCTGGTGACACAAAATCCCAACGACGATGTCTGCTTAGCCCAATGAGATTGCCAAGCCAAGAATAAACAACAGAGAGCGCGGGAGAGCAACAAAGGACAGAACAGTATGCGATGGAGTCCTGGCAACCGCAGAGCACAGCTCACATATGTCCTCCTAATATGTATCACTGCGATCTATTACCTACATCTCACATGGCTTGCTCCCGGACCAGTCAAGTTCGACCCTTCGTACGGCCATCTCAGACAAACGACCAACTCATCCAAGGTCGCCATCGCGACTTTCCTGTGTGAGAATTACGTGGGCGACGAAAATGCCGTGGACAACTACTTCATAGGTGCCAGGACACTGCATTACCAGTTGAAGATTGCTGCGCAGACCAAAATGCTAAGAGAGGATATTCCGTTCTTGGCTGTTGTTACAAAGGCCGTCAACCAGGAGAAGAAGGACAGGCTGGAAAAGGATGGGGTGACAGTGGTGGTGGTCGATGATGTGAAATTGCCATGGTGGGTGAAGACTGGAGTAAAGAAGTGGAAAGATCAGTTTACTAAGTAAGTTTCATTACAAATTCGAGACATCCTAGCAGCTATCATGACAGTGCTCTACTCCAACACGCCAAGCAGTCTCCAAACAATAAGCTAATCAGCATACCAGACTACGCATCTTCGAAATGGTGGAGTATGAACGTATCCTCTTCATAGACTCAGACACTCTGATTACTCGCCCGATCGATGGCATCTTCTCTTCGCCACTAATTCAACACCCATCAATCACCCTCTCCAACTTGACGCGTCAAATCAAAAACGACGAAGCCCTCTTACCAGCACACTACCTTTTCGCCGCGCGCCCTGACAACACTCTTGCCGGTGAACGAGACCATACTTATCCCCCGAACTCCACCAGGACCGACGTCTCCGCGGGATTCTGGCTCGCTGCTCCGTCTCACGCGATGTTTACCTACCTTATGTCCGTGATGCAGCACTGGAAGCGCTTCGATCCATTTACGATGGAGCAGAGTCTACTCAACTATGCTTTTAGGAGGAAAGGGCCGATGCCGTGGGGTGAATTGGATCCGATCTGGAGTGCGACGTGGCCGAACCAGGCGGATTGGGAAGCGGGGGTAGTGAGTCTGCATGAGAAGTGGTGGATTGTTGGGCCGGAGGATTTGAGGGAGAAGTGGAGGGCTGCGAAGGGGGAGATGGAGGCTTATTTTGAGAAGGGAGGTTGAGATTGGTGTTTGATACCCTAGATTTTATGGTTCGGATAGAAAGCATGGTTGCAACTCAGTTATGTTGAGGAATATCCTTGTCACTCGGTGTCACTATTTCAAATTGGGAACGCTTGGTGAGATACAAAGTATCAATTTTCTGTGCCGTTGTCTCATGCTTGCGGGATCATGACGATGCTATGAATCAAGCTGGCTTCTGAACCCCAGAACTTCCTTGCGAGAATAAGAGTTCCATCAACAGCCACGTTCGCATTGACAAGCCTTCATGCAACCTTCTTTTGGGCAGTATCCTCAGTCTCGGCCTCAGACTTTGCGAGAAGCCATTCGGGCTTTGTTACAACGGGGTCAAGCTCTTGAAGATATTTACGCTCCTTCTGACTCAACTCGGCGTTAGGAGAAGTTGGAGTGGCGCGTCTCTTTGCCCACCGAATAGATGATCGATATCAGCATCAATACAACAGAAATTTACGATAGTATCATCGCGAACACAGAGGGGTAGATAGAGGAGCTTGATCACTTACGCCATAGTACAAGTACATATCTCCCTTCTTGTACTCCTTCTTGTCGCTCGCATTGATCAGCCACTTCAAAAGCGGGAAGCCGTTGTCGTCGACCACACCATGCAACATATCGATCTCAATCGGCTCCGTAAGTACCATCCACTTTTTCATGAAGCTGTTGCGTTGTAGGATCTTGAAGCTCGTGTAGGCTTTGTAGCCGTGACGGATGCAGCTCAAGACAGCGTGGCTTGCGCAAAACGAGAGGTAGGCTTTGTAACGGCGGACAGGGACCTTTCCCCAGGGGTTACTGAAGGTATCGACGTGCTTGAAAGTGATAGTGTATCCGGTCTTCGCCTGGGTGGGAGGTGTCAATGACGAATGTAGTCATTATGTAGAGATTGTTCAGAGACACTTACAGGTGGATGCTCTTTACCATTGACCCCTGAAAAAGGAAAGTCAGTGATGCCCAAAATTCGGATACAGCAAGTCATTGTGAGTTAATGACAGAAAAGCAATACTAAAATACAAATACTTACACAGAATATCATAGACCGCATCCACAACACCATCAGGCTCACTGTCCGAATCAGAATCGCTAGTCGGCTCTTTTCCGTCGATGTAGTACATCGGATGAGAGATTCCTGCCTCAATCATGATTCTGACCAGTTTTAATTTGTCTTCAGGAAGGTCCTTAGATCCGGGGTGTCGCTTCTTCAGCGTGTTTTCCTTGGGAACCTCGGCAGCTGTTGGTGTGGCCTTCTTTCGGGATTTCTTCTTCAACGGGCTCTCAGGAAATTTGAAAAGGTCGAGATCAGAGTCAGGTTCTTCCTCGATCTTGATATTTCCGAGAAGGGCGGTGGTGGCTTTTGTGGGAGAGGGGTTTCCGGCGTCGGACTTGGAGTCTCCCCAGTCGGTGGCAGACTCTTCGTCGGCCTTGACTTTCTGGAGAAGAGAGAGGGATTAGCTTGATCTGTTTAACAGAATGCTACCTCCTTGGAAGTAATGGAAATCTTGAAAGATGCTGGACTATTTGTTGATTGGCGAGAGCGATCTGCGATTTGGCCGTCGCGTGATGGGAACCGGGAGGAAGAGGTGAACACTTACCGCCATGATGCAGAAGTATCTCTGATCGAGACGACTTGTCAACTGACCCAGGGCAGAATGAACAAGAGAGTATCTGGGGGTAGGAAGAGGGATAATTTATATATAATTGAGTGCATCCTGTGTTGTGGTCCTGAGGCTTGGGATGTTCCTATTGAGGTATGTTCCTATTGATCACGATTTTATTGACACTGGATGTAAGGAAGACATGACCAATCGGCCGTCACGACGTCACTTATGAAGATAGGAGGCGGGAGCTACCTATTGACATACGGCAGGAGTCCAGAGGACCATCTTTTGAGATCGTCGTTGCATGGTGCAGGTTGATGTTCCTGGTTCGCGTTACCGCTTGAGCTGCGGACCAGCCAAGCCTTCGGAGTCTTTGTTGACATCACAAAACTACACGTATCGCAATAGACCTCAAAGATTACGAGTATTGGCATTTCTCAAGACTGCTTGATATCTGTCATTGATGTCATCTTCAGGCAGAACCCTTGAAGCCACCCGCCACCATATCGCTCGCACACCCCGCCAAGAACAAACGCCCATCAGACAGTTGGCTCAGGCCAACCATTCCACCAAGGACGTCTCAACTGCTTAGCCTGTACATGATATCTGGACCAAGATGGATGCATCATATTGATCTCCTTTCGTATCCACAGTCTGGTAATATCCGCATCCCACAATTGAATCCTCCTATTTGGATCAAGTTGTTCTCGATCAGAGTCGCGGCGCTTAGCCCAGCTTCCAAAGTACTTGCCCTTTGCCCGATCGACGTGAACTTCAAGATACAGGTAGGGGTGCTCGACGTCGCGGATTTTGTCTACGGTGTCGACGAACTTGAAGGTGAGGGGGTTGGTGTCGAAGTCGGCGATCATGGCGTTGTTGGCGAAGTCGAGAGTGAAGTTGTGGAAGATATTGAACCCCGTACCTCTCTCGCAGCCTGTCCAAGTTAGCTTGCAGCTATATATAGAGGAGGGTGAGCCGGAAAACCCTACTGTAGACTGCCTTGTAGGGACCAGCACTATAGATCGCCCTATAGGTCAACTCGCTGTTGGAGCGGGGACCAGATGAGATTGCCCTAAAAACGACTGTCTCGCCTTGGTATCCTGGGTAGACTTTAATAGTGTCGGTATCCTCCATGGTCCACACGGAATCGTAGATCGCAACGACTCTGCCTTTCGTGTTTAGTCTGTGGATTTCCTCTGCCTCGGCGGCAAAGATACGTCCTTGTCCCACCTGCTCTCCTCCATTCTCGCCTTCACCACTGGCAGTGTTGTCTGGAACCAAAGCCTCAGTCGCAGAAGCAGCCGCTGTAAGATTTCCATTGGTAGCTCCAGCTTGCACATCTACCTCCACTATGTCTGTGGTAGGGACAGCTTGAACATTTTCAATTGGTGCTGGAGCTTGAACTTCAAGTTCTTCATTGGTAGAAGTAGACGACGTGGCGGCGGCAGCAGCATTATGGCGGCTCTTCTTCGATGGTGTCTTCTTCTTCCTGCTTCTAGTGCCAGCTGATGGGGCCATGGTAGAGAGATTCCTCTAATTGGCGCGAATTCTTAAGGTTTGGATCTGAAAGGCAGCTGAAGTTCGAATGAGTTGAGGGTAGAGGTTTCGCCGCAGTAGAAATATGAATTTTTCTGGAAAAGGAAGAATATTGAGCCGGGTGCGAGTAGAGTCATGGCCGTTCTTAAGTCGAATTCACTATGCGCAGCAGCTTGGATATTTGATTCTTCTGAAAGTGTTCCTGCTTTGTTGTATAGATGTTTATTCCAAAACCATCGAATCACATCATCCCTTCACTCTCTTCAGTTCAGAGGCATGATTACCCAGGAGCGTGTCTTGCAACTATAGAACACATTTGCAACAGCTTATTTGAGACTTCTGTGATGGAATAAACTGCTGTAATGAGTGGGGCATAAATTAAGCGAGTTCGTCATCAACAATGGCAATGGAAGAGACTTTCTTCGTAAAACTTCAGAGGAGGATTTGTCTTCCAACTTCTCAGAAGCACATTGACCCAAACCGCAAAAGTTCATTAAAGCGACTTCAAGCCTGCATGGAAAGGGGAGGTAGATGATGTGGAAAGTGACTAGTGGATTGGGTGGACGGACATAGGGAGGGGTCCATCCGCCCGAAAATAATATTCTGGAGTATGAGCAGGTCTCATGACTAAGTAACGTGCCTGTGTTAGTCTAAGACTCAGCGCCTCTTCTTAAATATGACTCATGTGGCAGCGCACATCGGCAGAACATTCTTGGCGGTTTCGTCAATGGCTTCAGAGTTACCAACTCGGGAATTGGACACAAATTGTGATGGCCAGCTGACGGGAGGTTCAATATGGATGTAAGTATCCACTGATCAATAGCAAGCAATATCGTGTAGCTGAGGTCTCGACCACCACATGTAGGGGATCAATTCAAGTCCACAGGAGTGCCTGGAACCATGTCCCTCCAGACCTGGCCTCCTAGCGGCGTCGACGCGGTCCACCGAGCCAATGATCAAGGCATTCGATCTGATGTACCCTATAAGCCTTGCCTTCCTTGTCTGACAGCATCTTATACTCCTTATCTGTCAGCTCAGCGCACGCAGCTTTCTCCAATTTCCTTCCAGCTGTCCTCGCCTTAGCCCATGCAGCAACAATCTCCTGCTCGAAGTGAGTCTTCCTCTTCACCAAGCAGACTCCAAGGAGTGGTTTGTTGTTGTCGTCCAGAACAGGAGGCTCCGGCAAGTAGAATCGCGGCTTCTCCATGGCTTCGTGTTCACCTTGGCGTAGGAAAGTGAAGTCGTAGAAGCTGGTTTCGTCTTCGGAGGCTTTGCAGTTATATTCGTTCTCGAGAGTGTCTATGATGCCTCCATAGCCGACGTGATAATTGAAATAGGCTTTGTAGGTGCGGTAGATGTACTCGTCGTCTTCGGTTTCGATGCGGGTGATTGTGAGAGTTTTGTCGTCGTAGCCGCGTAGACAGCCCACTGAGTTCTCTGCGGTGCGCCACTATATATCAAAGACGTATTCTTAGCACACATAGTCGTGCGTAGTCGAGAAGGCCGAGATTACTTCTCGGTAAAGCGCTGCCTGTCGGCCGAGTGTAGAGGAGGAATAATGTGAAACAAACTTACGACAATATCGTAGATGGCAACGACGGTTCCTTGTTGCTCTAAGACTGGTACAGTTGACTTTGGATCAACTAGCAAGCCTTGCTTGGGCGCTTCTTCGTCCTCCATGACTTTTAGGGCGATGAACCGACAACTGTCGAGAAAGACAGAAGAGAGCCGTTGATGTAAGAAATCTTCTTGCCGAAGCAATGCAAGATTCACGTTGCCAAAATTTACAGTGCGAAGAGAAACTCCTCTGAGGTGAAATTCGTCGACCAATTTCCGATTGAGATCTCGATTTCGCAAGGCTGCAACTAGTCTTGCGGACACAAGAACGTTCATGTTTGCCTCCTCTAAGCGAGCGGCCTTGAGCGCTAACGTCAAATTGATTCATCTCCTCGTCACTACTTTACTTTGCCAGTTGCAGGTGCCCACAAATGAATATAGGTCAAGTACTTCGAAGGTAAGAAAAGGACTTAGATATATCTCAAATGAAAAAGCAGCAGCAGGACTCAAGGCCCCAAGGGACCTCGACGACAATTTCAGTGGCCGCCTTTCATCTCGAAGGCATCATGAAGGGACTCACAAGCAGCGTCCAAAGTTGCCCTCGAGTTTTACTGTCTTTGATGCACAATTGAAAGTCTTAGACATAACCTCAAAATAACACCTTCATCTGGTGAATCCCTATGCTTCATCCTGTGATGTTTCATACTCATCCAAACCCCTCTTCTCCTCGTCCGTCAGGGCTGTCTCTTCCAGAACATGGGCCTCCGACTCCTTCCTCAACTTTGCCTAACCCCAGATAGCCATGCTGAAATGACGTCAATGCTCAGAACCCATCCAGAAATCCATGAAAGGTTTTCCATTGTCATCAACCACACCATCCTTGAAATAGAAGTCAGTGTAATCTCCCTGCATCTCATCCTTTAAGCTTCGGCTCATTCTGGTAATCTCGCAATCTGAGAACGTCTTCTCATCCTCGGAGGCTTAACAGGTGAACACTGCTTCGAAGCTGGCCCAATGGAGGTAGGCCTTGTAGCGGAATTCTTCCGTGGGTTGTTCTGCGTTGAAGTACTCATCGCTTCGGGGAACTCTTCGGTTTGAGATTTTTGGGATGACAATGTTGTCACCATGATAGCCTTTTAGACTATTAACTGTTTGGTCCTCGGTATACTGTGACGAGAAGACGAGTCAGCAGAGGAACCTTTGGAAAGTGATGGGGTACTTACGACAATGTCGTACCTGGCAAGCAAACCTGCTTCCCCATCAGTCGAGGAATCTGTATCAGATACGAACCAGTAACTTTGTGATGAGTTGTCCGACATGGCGAGTGGTATTATCTGACTTCCTGGAGGCTGCCAAAATCTATGACAGCAGTTGTTGGGATATTGAGTCCATCTGATTGGAGAAAGAGCGGTGTTTCCTCTTGGGTTCCAGAAGTTCAGTGCAACAGGGCAGCTTAAGGCTGACAAAAAAGACTCATGAGAAGGCATCTTAGACCCGTCCCTTGGAGCCGAATCGACAAGAGTACACATGAGGGAATGTTTCATTGAATGAGACGTGCGATTGAAATTTTACCTTCGGCGAAGGAAGTCCCCTCATTCCTCAGGCTCTTTGTATGCATGAGAAATCCATGAATGTCATTCAGCTATTGGCATGCTTAATGAGCGAAAGTAAGATACCAAGAATTCAGAAGTCTTTGGGATTATCTCTTAGGCCAAAGGCTACATCTCTCCAACTCCACGGAGCTCAAAAGCTCTTCCCTATAGATGGGAATTGGAATCTGCTGAACGAATTGGCCTTCGTCTCCTCATCTGAAGCGCCTAAATCTCATTCGCGTCTTCTTTCTCATCCTCCCTCTTTTCATCATCATCTTCTTCGACATATTGCCACGGTGTGTATGCTGCTGCTACATTATGATTGAGTCTCTGCTCTTCGGCCACACTCAATGCAGCGGGTGGGGATTCTTCAAGCACTGCCCTCAACTTAGCCCATCCATACATCGGGTGTACTCGATCTGCCAACTCCAACCAGAAGCGAAAGCCCAGAAATGAATTTCCGGCATCATCTACCAGGTTCTCTTTAAAGAACAGCTCGATTTCGTCTTCTTGCCCATCATGACCAAGTTCAATGTGTTCCTTCATGGGTTTGTTCATCTCGTATGATTCAAAGCCCTTGAATGGTCCGTAAGTAGCTGAGGCCTCGTCAGCTGGCTTGCACCCACCTTTGGCCTCGAAGCTGCCCATTCGGAAGATGAAACAGAAAATGGTATCCAAAGGACATGGGTCATCTCGAACGTGGTGAACTCCGTCTTGTTCGTCAGCTTCTTCCATACCATCCATATCTTCATCCTCATCAAAAGCTTGCTCTGCGCTGTCTTCCTCGTCCTCTTCCATAGCATCCATATCTTTATCCTGGTCAAGATTTTGCTCTCCGCCATCTTCCTCATCCTCTTCAAGTTCGTCCATCCTTCTGATCTTTATGATCTCTTGGATGTCTTACTTCGCGAGCCCCGGAACTTCGCTCGTTTGTGGGGAGCTCCACTGTTGTGAAACCAGCATTCCCTCAACAAATCAAGGTCCAAGAAGGAGTAGGACAATGAACATATAACGATATCGTAAACTGCCAGGGTTGTGACCTCGTGTCCGGGGGAGGTGATTCGGCGTCTGAGGCGGTGACACGGTGTCCACGGCTACTGGGCGGTTGCATCTGTCCCGCGACTGTTGTGAGGAGATCTTCAGGGACCTCCTCTAGCCGAAGATACTCCAGAAGGCTGCAAGCCTGCTCGTTTTCCATAGTGATTGTCGGACTTTGTGTTGCGGTTCTTAGGGCTGAATGTTCCGCTGAGCCGGAGCATGCTTTCAATATATGTAGCATGAGAAGGTTTCTAGACTACGAAAGAACACCTTACCATGAAAGAGTGGCAACTTTCTCATGATCAGTTGTAAAACTTACCTACACTTGCTACCCCGTTGATTTTCCATTTTATGAAACAGAAATCAGCCTGCAGTTTTTGGAAGGCCAATGAAGACTAGGGGCATTGGAAGAGGCGGGGACACGAGACAGTGAGCTCAAATGTCAATCATTTGACGATTTCAAGCAATTTCTGCTGATTCTAGGCAAAGAAATGGGACAATCCACGGAGAAGCGCCATAGACACGCTCAGGATTTCACGCAGACAGCCCCCGTTCTCACATTCTCAAAGCTGTCTGGGAGACACGAGTGCCACCGTGGCAAGCCAGACTGGTTCGACCTATCACGTCCCATTTCTGTCTTCAAATCCCATTTGCAGCCTTTGATTTCTCTCAAGTCGCTTCATCTCAACCTGTGTCAATGCAACCCTCGAGACATCATCCTTGAAATTCGCCCACCCGGAAGTCACATTCATGTGCTTGCTCTCCCAATCAGTCAATCTGAAACCCAAATACATGCGGCCTCTCCAATCTTTCAGGCCTTCTTGGAAGAAGAAGCTCAATGAGTCTTCCTGATAGTCCTCTTTCATCTTTCGATTTCTTCCCAGCAGCTTGAAGTTGGAAAGTGTATTGCCAGCCAACGCCGGCTCACAGCTGAAGACGGCTTTGTAAGGCCCAAGATGGAAATACGCCCTGTATCGAGTCCCGAGTTCCTTGAACAGCCTGCCCTGACGAGGATTGTCTATGAAATGCCGAATTTCGATTGACGAGCTACGGAATACAGACACGGCTTTGTTGCCATCGAAATTTCCACTGGGATCGTAATAGTCAGCATGATACTCAGCAAAGGATATCTAGGTCGTGGAAGTCATTTGCAAGAGCTTGATGGAATTACTTACAACAATGTCGTAGACAGCCACTCTGCTTTCCATGGCCTCTGAATACATCTCAGGATCAGATTCCGAAGTCTCAGGTACCGACTCATTTTCGTCCGGCTGTGGTTCTGACTCGGTGATGATCATAGGTTCATCTCTTTGATTTTTTTGTGTGACCGACTCTTCCAATTTGACTTTTTGCTGGACAGCTGGCACAGGCCAGGGATGCGGGAAAGAAACATGGTCCGCCACGGGGTCTGGCATTGAGCTTAAGCAAGTCGTGACTTAATGATGGTAGACAAGATACGATGGGGACCAAATTGATATAAGAAGCTTGTCGAAAATAGTCCACACCCAGAACACAAAGCGAGGAGAAGTCTGAACTTACCTTTGCAAGTTGAAATTGCCCTCTAGAAGAAGGTACATTTGAGGGATTGGTAGGCAGCACTTACCTAATCTGATCATACACCCAGGATGTTCAAGACAAGAGTGCAACAACTTTCAACCTTACTTGGAATATATCATATATATTCTGGCAAATCATCAAGGGAGCTGCTCTTCCAGAAAATTTCTTGGGAGGATGTCGAAGAATTCGGGATGCCCGGCTGGGCTAGGGTAACACAATCAATATTCTTGACATTATGGAATAGAATTGATCAAAGAGATCGCGAAGCAGTCTTCCGTTCAGTGATCTTCTATCACATCCGTCGAAGAAGTAGAGTATGTACTTGAGGGCATCCATGGTACAAAAGCTCAGAAGAATGGAACGTATATCTCAAAGCTTGAGCTAACTTCTAGGCAAAGAAATCGATTGGAGAGCCGAAACATGGGATTCTTAAGGTCCTCCTGAAGACAATTCCATGATCAAATTTTTTGTTATATTATGAAGGCTGTCATGATGTTGACATCGACGAGCCGTTGTCGTTGGGCTTGGAGGGTCTAATATTATGTAAGCGAGGCTTCCACTAGTTTGTTAAGTTCTCAGCCTTGCTAAATTTTATCCACCTTGAGTCATCTTTTCTCCCACAAACCCTCAATCAAAGAACATCGCCAACCACCAATGTCTCAGAACCCAACAAACCATTGATACTGGAAAGCTTGAGAATGTACAACACGCCCCGAGTACCATTTACAGGTTCATTCAAGCGCAGAAGTCGTAGGATACGGCGATAGACACACTGGCTCTCCCCGCTCGTCGAAGTTTGGCAGAGCAGATTTTCAAAAGAGCCGTCAAGATGGCTAGCATTACCAACGGAAATATGGCGGAAACACGCATTCTACGTGTCAATGTTGGCAATTTGGGGAAGTTTCGGGACGGGAAGACGCTCGAAACTTGGGAACTGCCATCGGATTCCGAAGATTTACAACCACTGCGAGAAGCAGCCGAACATCTTCGAGAGGGCATCATGCCTGTTGGATTCCCTACGGAGACGGTTTATGGATTGGGAGCCGACGCGACAAGGAGTGATGCTGTCAAAGGAATATACAAGGCGAAAGGACGACCATCTGATAACCCACTTATTATTCACGTCTGTGACCTGACAATGCTTCGGGTTTTGCTTGGTCCAAGCGAAGGAACGAATGGCAACGAGGCATATAGCGACCCGATTCCTGCTATCTACAAGCCCTTGATGCAGAAGTTCTGGCCAGGACCTCTGACAATCCTCCTGCCAAATCCGAAGTCAAGCAAATTGGCATCAGAAGTCACAGCTGGATTACCGACCTTCGGCGCGCGTATGCCCGATTCTCCTCTTGCGCTGTCACTCATCCATTTGGCTGGTGTTCCTCTCGCAGCGCCTTCTGCGAATGCCTCCACCAAGCCCTCTCCTACAACGGCCGAGCATGTCCGGCATGACTTGAATGGAAAGATCGAGATCATTCTTGACGGTGGACCTTGTCTGGTGGGAGTGGAAAGCACAGTTGTGGACGGATTGTGCGACCCGCCCGTGGTCCTCCGACCAGGAGGTGTCAGTATCGACCGGATCCGCGAGTGCGAAGGCTGGGCTAGAGTCGTGAAAGGATACAAAGACGCCAGCGAGGAAGGTTCTAAGGCTCCACGAGCTCCAGGTATGAAGTACAAGCACTATAGCCCAAAGGCAAAAGTCATACTCTACGAAGCTGCACCAAAGCACGAGATCGCTAGGTTGGGCATTTCAGATGAAGCACGTTGGATCTTGGCGGCGCAGCAGAACAAGAAAGAGCATTTGGGTTTCGAACTTCTGGATCGCCCAGCCAAGATCGGTGTTATAAGAACTAAGAATTGGGCACCATGGGGTAAGCTTAACTATGATTGGTCAGATCGATATCGCTATGCTCCCAAAGGCACTGTGGTCGTGAAGCAACGAAAAGTGGAAACAGGGGACTCGTTCAGTATGAAAAAGGGCAACCTTTGGTTCACACACGAGATGAGCATTCTATATGATGGGGACGGAGACCGGCCTGACATGCCTCCTGATGAGGAGACCCGTGTTCTACTCGGCGAAGTCATTGACATTGCCCTGGGCTTTGATACGAAGGACATTGCGCATGGCTTGTTCTCTGCCCTCCGAGAGCTTGATCTCCAGGAAGTTGATATCGTCTTTGTTGAGGGCATCACAGACGAGGGGGATATTGCTGCAGCAGTCATGAATAGACTTCGCAAAGCAGCTACTAAGATCGAAGTGTAGAGAGGAAAATATACAAGCATCAATCCGCAAAGCCACAGGTTGCATTTTAAAATGTTTTGATTTCGGGAAGGATGTCAAGTCTTTTGAATCCTAACCACAAGGGAAATATGCCCAAGAACTCCAAGTCTACTCCGAAGGTTTAGCTTTTCTGCAGTCCTGTATCCCACCCAAGCCCACAATGTGCAAATCTCGCTGTAACAACCGCCCTCAGTTCATGCATAACTTGCTGATTCGCCAGCCCCCTGTTGCTCCTTGATTTCTGCTCTCGCCCTCCCAATCTTCCCCACACGACCAAATTTCATACTTTGCTCAAGGACCAGCTCACAAACCCTGCCTCAACCAATCTCCCAACTTCGCCTTTCCAAACTGTGCCAGGTTATTCATGCCCTGCTCACTGAGATCAATACCCTTCAACTGCGTAACGTCCTGCGTAGGCGCTCTGCTGACACGTTGTACGATGATAGTGGGGTCTGTCTCGAGGATGATGCCATCGTCGACGATCTCGTCGAGAGCGAGGGAGACCAGGTCGTAGTTCTCGATGATGGTGCGCTTGTCTACTGATTGCCTGTTCACAAATAATCCATATCAGCCATTGTTCACCGGAAGTTCTTTCCCCTTTGTTGCTCGTCCTTGAGATCGGAAGGTGTGGGCGGTATGGGGTAAGTGAAGGGAAGGACACCTACTTGAACAGCAAATGCAACGAATCCCGCATCGCCAGAATAACATTATACAGCATAATCTCATTCTCATCCACGCCGCCCACGACATACATCATGATATCGCTCTCGCTCTTGTACAGCACGATCCTGTTATCGTAGAGGATGATATCTGCGGTCTGCTTGGCCGTTTTCTCGAGGAGGCCTTTCTCGAAGGCTTTTTGCGCTTTGACGTCTGGGTAGGGTACTGAAGGAGGATCTAAATGATACGCCTACATGTCAATTGTGTTCCTTTTATCCGCAATAGAAATCGTGGAAATGGAGGGGGAAGATGTGGGAGAGCGTACTTGATGCGTGGCCGGCTGTTGTGCTGTGGTGAGGCGCATTGTAGTATTTTGCGAAGACTCGAGAGCCATCTTCTGAGTTGAGGATCAGGATCGCGTTTACGGCGAAAAGGGACATTGAGGGCGCCATTGTGAAGGTGGGTTGTGAGGATGTTGGTGGGGGTTTGCTGGTGATGCTGGAGCTATGAAATCGCGAGGTGTTGTCTGGTTTGTGGCCTGGCAATTGAGGCATCAACTTTGATGGGGTGGACCTCTTAAGATCAGCTCTTCTGTGCATCTGGCATAGCCAGCAACCATTTTCAATTATTCTTTATTCTGGTGGTGGACTCGTTACTTCAGTGCTTCTTTTATGAACCATGATCATCAGAGTTGTTGTGTATAGTCTTCACTTCTTTTTCCTTGGAACAGAACATCCTCTCACAGATCTCCGTCTATGCCATCACACCGTTCCGATGAACCTTTCCCTACAAAGGGCTGGTGTCCCTTTGATATTCAGCACACGTTAATCTCCAGAGGGAGTATCATCGTCATCTCTCTCTTATAAACCGGGAACAACAGACAGATCATCTCCTTCGTCCACACTAGTTCTCAGTTCACGGATTCTCTCCGCAATGGCCTCTACGCTTTTCCAGATTCGGACCCGGTTCCTTATCCCCAAAATGTTCTTTTTCGCCAGACATAGCCGCGTATACAGTATAAACCAATTGAGTGAATTTCCTTCCGCCTTTCATTGATCAAGTCAGTCCGAACCTTGCGCGTGAAATTTTCCATCTGATCAAGTTTCCAGAACCAGGGCATCTGCTGCTGGATAAGCTGCAAAAAGAGCTGTTTCGACAGGTGTCGGAACGATCTTGATATACTTGTCGTAGAGATGAAATGTCTTTGGGCGAGAGGTTTGAGAAGATCATCGTCCTGAGCTCGACTGGGAAATGTCTAAAGGAATCGGTTCTGTTTTCCTGGTCAGTCGAACGTTGCATGGGGCCGTTGTTCCTAGCCGGTCTGGTCAACTGGGAGGAGTATATTGGCAACATGAATGCAGGGACCTCGATCGGATTGGCACCGAGATACTATTGTTGCGACTGTAAGTTGCGGGGAGAATGACATGATTGGCTGCAGCACATATCTCAGTCCCAGGCAAATGCTTCCACCTTTGCATCTTGCACCTCTTGATCATGGGATCTGGGCGAAGCTCTCGAAATCCACGACACCTATAGCCTTGTCTCTAGCTCGCCATCAGCTTGACCACTAGTTTTAGGATTCTCCATACGCACACGTGCCACAGAGCCATGAAACCCTGAAGGTCAACATCTCCTAACCGCAACTTCAACACGCGCTCAAAGATCTTCCAGCAGCCATCATGCACCGGAATCCCAATCGGCCGAGTTCCTTCGGGTAGAGCTAAGTCTTGCGGAAGAACATAGTTTCGAGGGTAGCATTCATCGACCCCAAAACGAAATTCAGACAATGGACCTGGGTTTGAGTCGTCCGGTGGCTCAGTGATTTGTGAAGTGATGAAGTAGTCACTTTTCCGCTCGTAATTATTCTGCTCCTCCGTGTCGACATCCCAGTTTGTCGGCTTCCGAATGATGTACCGTCGTTGTGTCACACCCTTCCACAAATAACATCAATAAGTACTTCTAATCCGGGGTTTAGACAGCAGAGGTAAGTAGACTTACCGTCATCTCCCCCGCACTAATCTTCCATCCATTCATGCCTCCCGTGAATACACAGCCCCTTCCGGGAACATGCAACGCACCCGACTCAACATCAAAGTCATTCTTGCATCCACTCATTTCCGCGTACACACTCCACAGCGACGAGAATGAATCACCTGCATAGGACGGCCCTGAGTATCCCCATCCTGATTCAGGAGGCTCATGTCTGGTGCGTAGCGCGCAATGTTGAATGATACAGCGCAGATTTGGCAGCTGATTTCGCTATAGCGCATGGTTTTGAGTTGGTAATGGGTGTAGAAAGAAAGAGAGAATGAAGGATAAGCAATTGAAATTCTATGCTTCTAGACGTCGGTATACAATATTCCGCGAGTAATGATGCGTAAATCGACACCGAGTACAGTAGTGCGACGCCACAGATTGACGTGATGGCCGTATTGTTGCGATCGAATGTTACAGCGCAGGCGGAAGACTTTCCGGGGATACTATTAGGGGGAAGAACCGGTGTTGCAGATAGGGGCGGCGGAGTAGGTGGTGGTGTTGGTTGTGGACATTTTGAGATGGGGTCTGTGGGCTTCAATGTTGTGAAGTGGCCTGGTGGTGGCTAGTATTTACGTTGGGCTTTTCGAAGATTGGAAAGGAAATGAGAAGAATGAATTGATGTGAGGTGAATTTGTGGAGGGGTTTGTCCGCTGGGACTGATGGAAGAGCGATTGTTGTTGGAGGATCGCGAAACCAACCGACTGGATGGCTATGGCACGACAGACGGGACTCAAATCTACGTGGACGGCTATGGTTGCGTCGCCGGGAACTCATAAAGTGCAAGGTTGATGGTGCTGCCAGCTTTTCAAGAAGAACTGCTTCTTGCAGTTGAGATTGTGAAGCTGGGCTGCTAAAAGGTATGGAGATGGGATGAGTCGTGAAGAAAGTGCTGGATCATACCTGTCACATCGCATCCTACAAGTAACAAACAGTATTAAGAGGAGCGATTGGCGTCCATCTGAAACTTTCTGATCACTCCTGTTTGAAATGGGATGGATTGCATCGCTTGGCTGCTTTGCATCAATAAGGTGACTGTTCATTTCTTTCTTGCTTATGATGGTTGTGCAACCTCAACATCGGCTTGGCAGACCTGCGCTTCAACCTCAATTATTCGATTCTGGCTCATAATTTATGGTGAGAACCAGGCTCAAATAAGCCTCACTCGAAGTTCGTAGCTTCGCTGGAACTTATTGAGAAAACAGTAATATGTCTGTGTAAGTTCTGAGGTCGAGCAAGTCCTATACCGCCCAGATTTCCAAAGCCTCTTCCAGAGATCTCGCTGGCGAACTCGGCACATGTGGCACACTCAGCTTAGCATCAAAATTTCACTTGATCGTGCACCAATCTGCAATGCTGTTGCGTCGACCTGGATCAGTATCGGGAAGTGGTGCAAAGTAGACAGGGCCCCGTCAAGCGAGACGAAGGCTCTGTTGCCAGCAATACTCTTCTCTTGTACATTAAGTGTGGCAATGAAGGGGGGCTGAGTAGATTCATCCAAAGCAACATGATTTTCGAAAGCATCGAGATGGATCGACTGATGCAGATGCGCCAAAGTATACTGCATTGGGGAGACTCCCAGAGATCGAATTCGAAGGGATAACCATCCTCTCATTGCCGTAAGTTTCCCTGGACATGCACATTCCATGTGCTCGACGCGATCGTCGATCTTCGGTATTCGGTTTCAATGATATGTGGCGCTCAATGTGAAATTTGTATTTATTATAATGTACAAATCACCTCCCGCCTACCACACCTATGCCCATAACGCCGCGCTCAGACCATGCATGTTTTGGATAACTCGACTCTGTACGAAAAAAAACCTCGCCATCCCGATCAACTGACAGTAAATCAGTACTCCAGTATGTCTGGATATGGAACAATATCTACTGAAGTTGACGATGTCCCTTTCGAGCAAGTCGTGAAGACTGCCGTCGAGATGGCAGTCGAGCTGTCTGCCGGAGGGGTCCATCCAGTGACTTGCAGCGGCCATTCCATCCAAGCCCTATGCTTCTCGTCCAGAAGTTTCCAGATTTCCGAGACCAGATGGACACTTCTGCCCTGCAGCCACCAGTAACATTCAAGTGCTTTTAGCGCTACACCAGCATAGGCGAATATAACTAACGCGGCATGATCATTCTCTTTCAGCAAAGCGATGTACTCAACGGGTACGTTGTAAAGCCCTAGTAGAAGGTCGGCCGACTCGAGTTCGCCAGGCAGGCTGTTATTTACAACGACCCACGTAGCTTGAAAAATACTGATCGTATCGCTGTACGCCCGAAGCTTTGCGGGGTCTTTTTCGTCCTCAGATATCATCCACCACAAGCCATCAAAAGCTTTACATTGTGTCCGCGCGTCAACAGCAGCAATGAGCATGATGTGCCGTTTGTCTCCATGATGTATGAATGGGGCAACAACACTGGTGTAGAGTATCCCTAAAGCCGCATACATGACTGCTCTGAGTTTATGAAGCACCGTGAACTGTTTTGATGGGAGTGACTCGCCAGTACCATCAGAGTCGTGGTCCAGCCGAGCGGGACTGAAACTGTAGAAGCAATTCATAGCCCCGAATAATTGGAACGCAGCACAATTCTCGGCCGTAATGGTGGAAAGAGGCGGCCCTTCTTCAGTTGCAAGCCGGTGAAGCTTTGCTGCATAGGTGGCGTAGTATTCCTTCTTCGCTACTTGCAAACTTGACATGTGGAGTGCAGATAATGCAAGTACGGCTCGCAGCAGGAATGGATATTTGAAGCCTAGCTCCGGAGGACATTGCCGCATCAGAGCATTGACGCCAATGTCTGAACTGGAGCATGTGTAAGTATAGTGATTCCAATGATGAAGAAGTTCCATATCTAGCAAGCTAAAGGGCGAGAATGCCGGCGTGAAGGCATTTTTAGGCGTGACATATTCATGTTTGATCTCAAGAGGCTCAGGGACGTCCGGGAAGTCAGTCTGAACTCCCTTGTCTTTTGATCCTCTCTCGAAAGCAGTCGAATTCTTATAAGTGCACTGAACTCGGTGTTTGATGCAATTCTCGCAAGATGGCTTCTGCTCCCCGCACTACTAGAATCAGCTTCCAGTGTTCAAGGAGTGTGTGACGGGTATGCTTGAGACACATGCAGCGTACCCAGTGGCTTGCCCAATACTAGCCTCGAAACATCGCAACGTGGGGTACTCGCCTTCACCTTCCTTGCCTTGCAAACAATACATCCAGCCTTGGTCTGTATCCTCCGTGTTCTATGTAAGCGCTTCTGATCGGCTGGTTGTGGCGGGGATAGGAGCTTCGCGACATCCATCTCGAACTTTGCATACTGTAGACGAATGAACCTGCCCCAGAACTCGGAGTTCTCGTGGTTTTGGTGATCTTGAAAGGATGAGACAAAAGAACGCGGCTGCATGCCTCCGCATATAGCTCCCCATTTTGCGAGGTTCCTCGCATTGACCCCCTTTCTTTTACCTTGGCACTTTTACCTTTTTGGACCAGTCATTTCACGTCAAGCTCGATTTCGGATATAGCACATGCGGTTACAATTGTTCTTACACTTTCCAGTTGTGGACTGAACTCTGAAATATCCGACCGTATGCACATCTTTAATCGGCCAGTCATAAGAGTTACACGGATTGTTTGGTTGCGACTGAGTCGTGAATACTGTAACTAGTAACTTGCCCGGTTCGGGGATCATTTAGACCTTCCGAGAGCTTAAATTATTTCGCAAAAAAGGGCATCTGGGCATCCATCATTCGGACTATATCCGAACGTGCTTCGGAAAGCTTTGCCCATAAGACACCCGGTTGGCTTCTCCACCTGGGAAGTGCCCGTCATGGTTCTTAAATCTGGAAGGCATGCCCAATGACATGAGCGTCTTGAAACAAACGGCGATGTTAAATGACAATTTGGCCGGCTATCTTTGGCTGGAGCTTCTGACAGTGAAGTATGTGGGATGTAGCAAGCCACATAGGGAGCAGTCGGAAGGGAAACACCTTCTTCATTCCGCATCAATTGTTTCGTCCGACTCGTCGCCTCTAGAAAGTAGATACCTGACCATCACTACCTAGAGAAGCCCAATTGATCGTACCACCCCTAGAATTGGAAACCCTCGGTTTACACCCTACGTACTTCTAGTCCTCGGACAAAAATAGTCTCGAAAGTCTATCTGTGAATCGTTTCCCTCCAAGACTGCCTTCTTCATGCCCTCTCCATTGTGTATTCTAAAGCCCTTTCTCTCACCAACTACCTCTTTGGAAGTTCAGGTCCAGCGAGGAAAATCACATCAGAGCTCGTCACCATGATACTGAATCTTCTCACAAGCCTCGTCAGGTATGCATCCATCAAGATGATCCCAAAACCACCCCTTCGCAGCCATCGCGCTCCCGCGTGCAGCGGACCATAAGCCGCTGCTTGCACTCAGGACAATATGCCCAAAAGGTCGACCATTCAGATCCGCTACTATGGCTATCTCGGTAATTGCTTCGTGCACGGTCTTCATCGAGTCTTCGTTCTCCCAGTGTTCGCCAAGTAACACCACTCGATCGACATCCTCCGCTTCGAGGGTTCCTTTCACAGTCTCTTTTACCGTACCTTCCACCAATACTACTCTGCATCCCCGTCTCTGAAAGAACTCAGCCTAGATCTACTTGAATTGTAGTTAGAGAGCTTTCTCATGTCGCCCAAGTACCGTGCGTTCTCGTCAATACCGTGGTTTCGAAGCTCTCCTCTGTAAGCCAAACAGCCAGCGCGACATTCATACTTGGATCGCACAACTCGCCCTCGCAGATCTCGTTCCCATTTTTATCATGAACATAACTTCTGTTATCGTGATCGTATAAAGCACATCGTGAAGATGCGCCGGCCCTGATGACATCGAAGCCCACTTTCTCGGCCGCAGTGTCGAAGCGTCCACGGTGTGTGTTGACAATTGCGATGGTATCCGGGTACGAGAGGTAGATGTATGGATATAACAAAGATGTTGTGGCGTTGATCGCTGCCTTCAAATCGAGGAGTAGAGATTTTATGGCAATCACTTGAGGGTCAGATGGTAACTGAGGACGTGGATAAAGAAACGGGATACCGAGCTACGTTCAACAGGTCAGTGGAATGGCATTTCTTGGCTCGGTAAGGCAGCATACAGGAAAGTGGCTGATCGGACGTCCGATTGTGCTGAACTCTAAGGCAGGCCTGTACACCTAGTTAGCCAGGTTGTAAGTTCCGAGAGCACTGTACGATAAGATGAACAAACAATTCGCTGCTTTGATTGCATGACACGAGCAGCGAGTCTGCTGTAAGTGCCTTCATCGCATTAATGCATTTCGGAGATCCGTTGATCTTGCTACGTTATGTATCGTTCCATCATGAGAATCATCGATGCTGTTCTGCGTCTTATCAGCCATAACAAACAAGGATGAAATTTTGCCCGTCCGAGAAACGTACCCACAGGCCAAGGCCAAATCGATACCGATTCCAGGGGCCCGTTGAAGATCGGGGTAAGGGCATTCATTGCAAATGAGCGTCGCCGTAATAACAGCGGCGATGACAAGTACTTCGAGAACCAAGATCATTGAAGCTCGCATAGCGTAGATCTAGAATATGGTCCTTTCGTCGTAAGCTAGGATACGCACGTCGTCTTTCTAGTGTAGGCAAGTTCTGTTCGTTGTTTAGCTCGGCCGTTGTAACAGTCAGCCATCACATTTCAGGTGGATTCGAGATGCTTTCATATGACATTGACTGCTTTTTGTGACAAGTTAGCGAAGCGCCCGAGGGCGGGTATTTGCAGATTTAGCGGTGGCAGGGGCTACTGAGATTAAGCGAGTTTGTTGATATTTGCGCTCACTGGTCGTCGCAATACCAGAAATGGGACGTGGAGTTCTCATGAGGGATGAGCATTTCTTCGCTTTGAGTACTGTGCGTATTCGTATAGAAAATTCTCAGATCCTGCCTTATCATGTCGAGCCCCGCCGTGCCTCTGGACTGAAGACGAAATGATCATCCTCCTTTGCCGCCCAAAATTCATATTCAATGTCACCATTCCTCTCTTCCTTGTCGATTCTTTTGCTGGTCTTCAACTTCAAGACTCTGTATTTGGTCACGAGCGAGACGCAAACATGAATTAATGTTCAATGTGATTGTTCGCTGCAAAGAATTCACTCTCGTGTTTACCTTATCTCGCCATATGTTTCCTGTCTAGACACTGCTCCGTGGCTCTGCAGATTCTTCAATGCTAGAATCCCTTGTGAACACCTATCTATATCTTGAACTACTAAGCTGCCCCGGTTCTTCTCCAGCACCGTTTCACCACTCCCGGACGAATGGCCATATCGCCTCCCTTCCTGGCAAAAACACTCAAACACTTCACCCCTTCCACGGTATTGCAAACGACCACACACTTCGTCGCTGTTCTAGCAATGTCTCGAATCTCCTTGATGACACGGACCATGTTCTTCAACCGCTCCTGACTACCAGCCTCCCACTGCCTTAATTCCTCAGTCATATCCTTCATCTCCGGCTCCTCTGTTACAAGTCCCTCTTTGTGGTAGCCCACGCACAGATATTTCGTCTGAGAGAACCATAATTGAGGGAGCGCTTTTCTGATGTCAAATTTGCTCGTCGAGCAGGATTTGATCTCAGCTATCAGATCTGAATCGACGTCGCGCCCGCCCGACACCACATAGACGAGCTTGTATGGTGGTTTGAGAACTGGTTTCGAATTCTTTGGCGCGGGATCATCCAAAGAAAGGCTCGCCAGGCGCTTGTGGCCATCACTATCGATGTCCCCATCCCCATCCGCACACAAGTACGCATCGGCTTCAAACCTAACCAGACACTCCAAGCCTCCGAGCTCATATCTGACAATTCTTTCATGGTGTATTGCGTCCATTCCTGACTCTCTAGTGGTGATGCAGCCTTCAAAAGCGTGGCCGAAGCCGGAATCTTGATGTCCGTTAATCATCGAGAGCCGGAACTCCTCCCATTGGTTGATGAACATCGTGTTGTCTATCATATCGACATCGATCCGCCACTTGCCAGGACCCTTTGAAGCGAACGATAGCAAATTGCGAAGACTGTTGCGATCGCTTACCACTTGGATGGATGACATGTTGAAATCAGGGTGTTGGTGGAGGAGGGCCTCAAATAGTGGATCAACAGCTGCGGCCGGAGATCGAGGCTTCGAGTGCGTAAGACTGTCTCTTTGAAGCTGGATAGGTAGGAGGGGCGGTGTGAATTTGGGAGGGGTACCTGGTGTTTTGTTAACGCCAACTATTTGTACTCCTGCTGGAAGAGAACTACCTGGGACGTATATCGTTGGATGTTCAGTATCCTTCCAGCTGTACGAGGCCAGCGATTCGTAGTTCTGGATCGCAACTGCCTTGGGAACATTTTCTTGGGCCTCAGTAGCCTCGACGTAGATCTTCCTGATGAGGGTACCAGCTCCCCATAGCATTCGATCATCTCTGGATGGTCTCTGCAATCTCTCCACTTTTCTACCTGGCCTTCCTGTCTTTGAGGCACCTGTGCCTGGCTGAACGGGGACCTTGAAGGGGCTAATGCTCATTGCGGTTTCTAGATCAGATGTTATTTATAAGCTGAAAGCTAAGTGGGACGGCTAACCATTGGAAGACGCCATTTCAGCATCAATCAGTTTTGTATTCCCTCTCTAGTTTCGGCTGTGAAGACTAATACGTGATGCAAAAGTGGCAGAACCTCTTTGCGCCGTGGTTAGGACGGAGGCAAGATCAGAATGAGGACAAAGGCTTGGCTTGAGCTGAAACGATGTCACGAGGTCCCCAACTGTGTGGCTGAGGTGGTCACATGCTGAGCATTACAAGCGAGTATGTGTTGCGCAGTTTCACTTTCCATGAGAACTCGACTTTCGTGATAATTAATTGATTCTTGTATGGTCAGACCATTACATCATTAGCATTCTAAGCCCAGCTAAAATGCTCCGAATACAAGTACACCCCCCTCCCACTTCCCACCCCACCCCTCAAAATCCCCAAATTCCTCTCCGCAACCGCATTCCGCACATCATTCTGCATCGTCCCCGGCCCACAAACATACACACTTAACTCCTGTCCCGCTTCCGCAGCTTTTCCTGCTTCCTCTCGGATAATCTCCACTAGTCCCGGCCTTCCTACGAACTCGTCTGCATCAGCCGGTAAAGGATGTGAGTGTGAATTTGAGAGCGAAGGGGAGATATTGTCGTCTGAAGTGCTTGATCCCGGTCGATTTGTGTTTTCGATGGGTTTTCCCGACATGCTGAGTCTCTTCGCCGCTTCGCCAGTGACGAAGACTTGGATTTGAGCGAGGGAGGAGAGAGCGGATGGGATGGAGAGACGTGTGAATAGCGAGGCGACGGAACGCTCGAACCAGAGTCTGCTGTCTGTATCTCTTGTCGCGAGGACGATGCGGAGGGATCCGGCAATTGAGCTGTGTTTATGGGATGAGTTCAGAGATGAGGCTTTGGCGTCTGTGATGGCGTCGGTTTTCTCATCTAAGTCTGAAGTGCGGTGGATGTGGCCGTGCTCTTCGTCGTTGGCTGCCATAGAAGGTCTTGAGATGCGGAAGAAAGACTCGATGAATGGCAGGCACCACCCTGCTCCTGAGCCGCCTGCAATGACGAGGAGACGTTCTGAATTTCGGAGTTTGGGGAGGCTGATTCCGCCGTACGGGCCGTCGATTTGCACTGGTGTGGAGGCGTTGGCGTTGTTGAGTGCGTATTGGTGGAGTTTAGCTGTGAAGCCGTGTTGGTGGCGGATGTAGAAGACTAGTTCGGAAGGTTCATGTTCGTTGCTTGATGGCATTGAGCAGATGGTGAATGGATGCGAAGAAATAGATTGCATGATTCCAAAGCCTGTGAATCGCAAGAAGCAGTGTTGACCTGGCGTCCAGTTAAACTTGGCGGGAATGGCGACGCGAGTGAAGCCATTCTCTTCGACGGAGACGCGGGCTTGTTGCGTAAAACCGTATTCGAAGATTGTGCGAAGCCAGGGAAATACGAAGCAGGGGACGTAGATAGCTGCAGTGGCGACAAAGTAGTGCCAACTGGTGAGCGTGTAGTCGCAGTGCCAGAAGAAGGTAATCATGAAGACGATGACGCACGCGAAGTGAGCGATCTTGAAGAACTCGTAACCGAGACTCCTAATACCTGAATTAGCCAGTCCACTGAGGTGTAAGGTATATCCTGACTTACCTGATTGTCGCATGGGACATGAAAGTCAACCACGCTTGGGCAATGATAGCGACAATACCTGTCCAGTAGAACAACAAGCTCTCGGAGAAATGCGTCTGCATGTCATGCCAATGAATGTGGTATACGATGAAGGGGAAGGTGTGTAGCAGTGCCAAAATGAAGAAAGCGTATGCAATCCATCGATGGAACACTTGAAGTCTCTCGTGCGAGACTCCAGTAAGGAGAGTGATCCAGTTCGTCTTGGTTGCGGTGGCACTGTTTCGTGTTAGCAACCAGAAGAACATCGATTTGAAGGCTAAACTTACAACAAAAATGGCATACAGCCCAATGCGAGCCATCCAGAGCGAGTCGCTAATGGCGGAGAGCCACCAAACATTTCATCCGACCAGTAGTAAGGACTTGGAACCAAATCCATGCCTGAGACGTCATATCAGTCAAAGAACAGTCTCGAATGCGCATACTATTGCAGCACTTACAGAAGAAGTAGATCGCCCCAACAGCACCCAACATAAGAACTCCAACAGGAGCAGAATTCCATTTCATCGACTTGACATGAAATCCACGATACGAAAGGTATCGGGTACCCGCAATGAGCTTCTGCCATACTCGCGGTCCTCGACGCTTGGTGCGATCAAGGAAGAGCGAGGAGAAGAAGTAGCTGATGATGAAGATGCCAATACTACACATGAAGAACGCCACTGTTGGCAACGCAAACACCAAATCTGCGATATACCTAGATATGTGGTAAGTTCATGAACCGAAAGATCATAGATAGGCTGAACGAACCAGAAATGCCATCGTTGCATGTAGAAACTGCATTCTTCTTCTGTGAAATCACCGCATTCAAAGGCACGACTTCCCGTCAATGCTAGCGGGTAAGTGAGCCACGCTGGGTTCATATCCATGATGTACTGTTGAAGACCGAGTATGCCAGAATTGGCTGTTGTGAAATATCTAGATGATTGCCCGTTTGTTTGCAATCGTGCACTGCAAGATCAAACGAAGTATGGACTCAGCTGTTCGAAAGTCAGGCAGGCCGTCCGGCCCGATTTGCGATAATGTAGATTAGAAACTTGTCTCCCCACGAACAAGAGGAAGGCTGGACACGGCGTGGCGAGGACGTCAACTATCACTACACCCTTCAATAATTCCAACTCTCTCTAGTGAGCAGCAGCGAGTGAGTTATTTGTCGCGGGCTGGACTGGCAATGCGGCATTCTAGGTTTTAACAGTGGTCTCGCACGCCCGGAGGAAGTACGTACCCTCCCAGAATGACAACTCGCAGGGTCCTCCGAGGCTCTCTCCACCCATAACCCAACCCATAAATCCCAACATCCCCGCCAATAGTATCAATATCACCCAACCAATATCTCCGACAGAGATCAAAAGCTCCTCAAACAAGCAAGCACACCTCAGGCGCTAAGAAGCTTAGAGAAGCTTATGCGCGCCACCCGCCGGTCATACTTTACTTCTTTCACATTAGACTCAGTCAGAGCACCTGGGCAGGCCAGAAAAACGAGTGAGAATGCGCTGATTACCGAAATCGTCTAGCTATTCCCGGACTGTTTGTGGGGATGTGGATGTCGATCATTGAGGTGAGCAGCTTTGAGCAAGTTTACTGCTTTAGCGTGCGGGAGGAAACGTCGAGAGTGGAAGGCTTGCGCTACGAATTGCGTGTCTGATGGGTGTCAGCTATTTGACATGCTTGCTTTACTAGGTACCTAGGTAGATGGGGAGGAGGATTGTTAATATTTCTTTGAGGTTGAAAAGGTGCTCCTCCGACCTTCCGTGCTTTGTCCATTTATTTGTTAATTTAGCCACTTCCAAAATTCCCAAATTGACGAGTTGAACCGTACCACCAGATCGAAACCTGCAAGTCAATATCAACACTCGAGATTATTCGACTGTAGAATCTCAATATACGCATTCTGATCATCAGCCTGAACGTCAAAATTTCTTGTTGATCGCCCAAAATGGACATGTCAATGTCAATGAGCATGGCAACAGCCACTTCAACCGCCATGTCAATGGCCACCTCCGCTTCCTCAATGGACATGACCACTTCATCCGATATGATGGGCATGTCCTCCATGGCTATGACATTCTTCACCTCCGCCTCCACACCCCTCTACTCCATGTCCTGGATGCCAGCTTCAACCGGCCAATACGCGGGTACCTGCATCTTCCTCATTTTCATGAGCGCGATATTCCGCGGTCTGTTAGCCGTGCGTGTCAATCTGTTCCAGGTGGTGAGGAGCGCCAGAGGGCAGGGCAAGGATGAGACTTGTTATGGGATGGGGAATAAGGCGAATATCAGGCCGTGGAGGGCGAGTGAGGCGGCGTGGATTGCGAGTATGGATTGTTTACTTGGTGGGGTGGCGTATTTGCTGTGAGTGTTTACTGAATGGTGCTTTTTGTTGTTGTTTCCATTAAGTTTATGAGTATGTGCTGACTGACGTTTGATAGTATGATTGCGGTTATGACGATGAATGTTGGGTATTTCATGTCGGTGTTGGCTGGTATTTGGGTTGGAAGTTTTATCTTCGGTCGCTTCATGGCGTCGTCGGCAGCGCATTGAAGGGTGACTGTGAGGTCTGATCAAGAATGGCCACTTTGAATGGGATGAGATGGTGGAATATCTGTGGTCTGGAACCATTTGATCAAGGCAAGTAGGATGAATTAGAAGGACGATTCAGTGATCATTGGCGGAGGGAAAGGATCTAGTATATATTCTCGCTTCGAAAGAATCCTGTCCTGTTTGTGTTCGCCTAGTGGTACCACTCCCGAGACCAGCCCCCTGAGATAGCAGATAAGGACAATCATGCATGGGAATGAAGATAATCATCTCGCCTCCGCCAGACGACTCAACCATTCGAAGGCTCACATCTACATAATTGGCCGATGCTCGCAGACATTAGGTACTTCAGTATTAACTAGAATGGAGACTTAAGAGCAAGGAGTGATTTTACTTGGATTGTGATTAAGCAATACTGGGTGCCACTTGGCGGAACTGAATGAGTGGCAATGGTACGAGCTTGCCAAACAGTACAAGTCCTCCGTAAGAAACGCGTCTTTAGAGTCGCCGGGTACTATGCGCCCATTCCGTTTAATTGTTAATACAATGGCCTGTCTGCCTTCTTTCTCGACTCTGTCTCTTAATCTGCTTGGCTCTACATTCGGCCCCAATATGCGAGCCCACCCAAGACTGTCCCAACCGATTTTATGAATGCCCGCCCGCCTGCCTCTCCTATGCCTTTCTTTCAGCTTTTCTACAGTATCCCAAGAAGAAAAAATCAGAGAATAAGGGGAAGGAAAGCCAAAAAGAGAGTTCCTGATAATTACACATCCGATGCATCGCGGCACTAAGCTACACAACCTGGCTATATCCAGTCCCTAACCTCCTCCTCCCCCTCGACTTCCAATACTTCCTCGCCTCATCGACCCAAAACACGCTACTAGTGAGCATGACCAGGGCCACTAGATCAAAAAAGCCCAACGCCTCCGTCTGAAACACCTCCTGCAACCACGGGAAATAGATAACCAAGATCTGGCCTCCCAGACTCAAACTCACAGCCCAATTGAAGAGAGTGTTGCTGAAGAGGCCGACCTCGCCGCGGAGTACGGATTTGGATTCCGAGCGGCAGTTGAGAGCGTTGAACATGTCGAAGAGCACGAAGCAGGTGAAGGTCATGGTGGTGTCACGCTTGGTGACTTCGCCGTCGGTGAGCATCTCGTGCGTGTACACGGCCATGGTGCCAAGCATGATGATGGAGGCGGATGTCAGCACGCGGGTGATGAGGGGCCAGGTTAGGACGGGGGCGTTGCGTTTGCGTGGAGGGCGGGTCATTACGTCGGGGTCGACGGGCTCGACACCAAGGGATTGCGCGGGTGGACCGTCCATGATGATGTCTGTTGAATGTTCGTTAGTATTCTCTCTCCGAAGAAGTTCAAGGGTACAAGAAGGAAGGCTCACTGATCCACAGAATCTGCATCGCGTTCAAAGGATTTTTGAATCCCAAACACGTGCAGAAGAAGACCAGACTGAGTGCAGCAGCGCTAGTACTCAGTTGGAAAGTAAGGAAGTTCTGGATGTTGTTGAAGATGCCTTTGCCTTCCTCGATAGCTTTGAGAATTGTCGAGAAATCGTCGTCCGTCAATATCATATCTGCGGCTTCTTTTGCCACGTCTGTACCTTGACGACCCATTGATATTCCGATATCGGCTTTCTTCAGTGCTGGTGCATCGTTCACACCATCTCCAGTCATGGCCACGATATCGCCTCGGGATTGTAATGCTCGGATGATTTTCATCTTGTGATCTGGGCTTGTTCTAGCAAATATGGATGTATTCGCAATCGCACCTTCAAGCTCTTCGTCCGACATTTCGTCAATCTCGGCTCCGCTCAATACAGGTTTCACGGCAATCGAGCTTGCAGTATGCTCCCGCGGAGCAGCAATAGTCATACCTAGCTTCTTGCCAATTGCCAAAGCTGTTGTTTCCGCATCCCCAGTAATCATGATGACTTTGACGCCTCCTCTCATGAGGCGTCTGATCGATTTCTGGACTCCTGGTCGGGGAGGGTCGCTCATTCCTACCAATCCGGCAAATACCAATCCCTTGTACACATCCTCACTATGTGACACATGTGGCTCAGCTTGCTTTGTTGTTGGTGTGCTGCTTCGGCTAAGGGAGTGTATCGATTTGGCGTGCTTTCCGACTGGACCGCTAGCAAAACCAAGTACTCGAAGACCCTCGACGGCTAGCTTCTCGGCTGCGTCCAAAGCTTCTTGTCGCCGCATAGCATCCAACACCACCTCACGACCATCCTTCGTCAAATATGTGTCGCATCTACTCAAGACACGATCGACAGCTCCTTTGATATAGGCGACTTCTCTAGCAATCGACATGCCATCTGGGGTTGGATCGCCAACAGTCACACCCATCCATTTACGCTCCGAGCTGAAAGGGGTTTCTCCTAGGCGAGGTCCGAATCCTTCTCGAACATCGTGCTCCTTGAAACGATCCAGAAGATCAAGCATAGCCACATCTGTTGGTTGCCCTACCCACCGACTTCTAAGCATGTGACCCTCTGAATTCTCGGTAGATGACAGAATAGCTATTGAAGAAGCAGATTGCGGATTCTCATCGTGAAGTCGGTTCAAGCGCGCATTGTTCGCAACATTTCCAATACGGAGAATCCTTAGAGTAACAGGGTCAGGTTTAGACTCCGTCGCTTCATCATCTGAGTCAACCTCCATGGGGCCGTCACCGCCAAAGAACCACATCTTCGTGGTTGTCATATGGTTCATCGTCAAAGTCCCTGAACATGTTAGCGAAAAGCACGCAAAACGCTCAAAATTCAATTACCTGTTTTGTCACTGCACACAACATTGACCGACCCAAGAGTTTCCACACTTGGCATTTTTCGGACAATCGCATGGTGTTTTGCCATACGATGCACTCCAAGGGCCAAGGTCACCGTGACAATAATTGGAAGCCCCTCCGGAATTGCCGCAACAGCCAATGAGATGGAAATTGTGAAAATCTCCAGCAATCCTTTTCCCTGCAGCCAGCCAACGAACGATATGACAGCAATGATCGCAAACGATGCCTGACTGAGTTGTGATCCAAGGGAATCCATGGAGAGTTGCAGAGGTGTTCTTGGGCTCTCAGTCTCGCTCACACTTGCGGCAATTGTGCCGAAATGTGTATTTCCACCTGTAGCATACACAATTCCTTGCCCATGGCCAGACCTGACCAGTGTTCCCATGAAAGCAATATTTGTTGTACTATTTAGCTGTGTATCCGCTCCGACTGTTCCGCTGCCAGCAGAGGCATATGCTGGAGATCCTGGTGGTTCTAAATTATTCGACTTCGACCTGATGTACGCAAATGGTTGTCTGGCTTCCGCAGTGATCCGCACAGGCTCATTCTCTCCAGTCAAATTCGACTCGTCAATCGTCAAATCCGACGCTTTTGTGACTCGAATATCGGCCGGAATCCTGTCACCGGTCGTGAACAAAACTAAATCCCCCGGAACCAGTTGTGCGGCCATGACTTTGCTAGAAATTGCCTCCACGTTTGCTTCGGCGTCTGCTACTGAAGTCGAGTCCATCAATCTCTCCTCCTCTGGCGCATCTGCTACACCTGGTTGCCATGTCGGTGTCCGAGGATTGGCTATCCTTGGAGGTTCTCCGCGTATTAGATGGGCGTGATTTGGTACCAAATGGCTCAATGCTTCAATCGACTTCTCTGACCTGTACTCCTGTATGAATCCCACCAACACCACAATTGTTACAGCCACCGTGATACTTATAGCATCATCTTTGTTTCCAACCACCACAGAAGCCCCTGCCGAGCACAAAAGAAGGAGGATCAGGGGTTCTTTGAATTGCTTCAGAAAACGCAGCCATAGCGGTTCGGGGGCTTCATGGGGAAGTTCATTGGGACCTTGGTCATGTAATCGAGACAGAGCTTCGGCAGGCGAGAGGCCTTTTGTGAGGGAGGTTTGCAGTCGTGCAGCTGTTTCGTTCGGCGTGAGGCTGGAGTACTCGTCTGCTACTGACTGCGTAGGTATTAGCTTATTGCCCTCAGAATAGGGGGCGCAACTCCACGGACCTTTGCAATTGAGGAAGAGGAGCGGACATGGCTCCGCGACCTTGATCTCGACCTCCTCTCTGAACGCGGCCTTGACGGGGGCTCTGAACTCGAAGCTTCGATGGTCGGTAGGTTTGACAGAGGTAATAAGCTCCCTCCTGGACTCGCCGACCGCGAGATGCGCGGCCACCCCATGACCTTGATCCTGCGTACTGGGCTCTATTAGAACGAGCAGCAAGTGATGCTGTCGTTAACACTGATTCTACCGCTGAGGCATACGAAACGAAGATATGTTGCTGGAGCTGATGGGGCCGATGGTGCTGGTCTTAAGTGATATGGTTGGACGAACTGGATCCAATGCGCCTCTTCCGTCACAATGGTTCGTCCGTCGTTTATTCGTGGGGTTTCGCAAACATGACAATATCGAGAACAAATGTCTAGAAAAGTCTTGGGAATTTTGGTAGAGATGTTACAATGCACAGCTTCGCAAAGTCACAACGTGTCGTGAGGCGGCGTGGACTTTTACCGTTTCAGGGATCAACGAATCAGTCGACCAGTTGAGCTGGGCTGTACTTTTTGGCGTTGAACCACAGAATTGAGCCCGAACCCCTGCAGGCCGCGACAGAACCAGTCTACCTCTGTAAAGGGCAGGGCAGGGCAGAGTGGACCTGGCTGGGGCATTGGAGATGATCGGAAGCAGCAACGAGTAGGGCAGCTCTGTATATACATAGGACTACGATACCATAGAGATTAATAAACTAGTTTGGCAATAGTCACTAAAAGATTATGCTGCAACTTGAAAATGGTCCTGTCCCATTCTTTGTCTGTGAGGGTCCTCGAGCGGGTAATCAAGAGGAAATGCACGTGACCTTGACGTCCACCAGTTGCCTCAGGCTTCCCACGCTTTCGAATCCAGGCACCAACGTCAATCATGCTTTAGCGCATGTCTGGCCCAGCCATCTTGAATTCATACAGCCAGCCCAGCACCCAGCTTCTTCCCTCCCCCTCCCCACCACCGAGTATTTCGTCTTCGTCGCACAACAACAACAATCTCCCCTTCCTAGATCCGCGCACCCTTTGCTCATCGTCGCATTGCTAATTACATCTTGCGCCTCGTCAACGAACTCGAATACAACAGCTTGACGCGCTCCCTATACGACTTGCGACCGAGCTCTAATTCCTCGACGCGCCGTCATCACAACAACACAACAAACGCGCCTGACTTTGCCCACCACCCAACCATCCTGATTGTCCCACGACAATTAAGGACATCGCCGTAGGCGCAAACACCTCTACAATCACCTACACTTGGATAATACCAACATGTTTTATTCCGAAACTCTCCTGTCGAAGACAGGCCCCCTGGCTCGAGTATGGCTCTCGGCCAACCTGGAGCGCAAGCTCTCCAAAAACCATATTCTACAAGCAAGCGTGAAGGACAGTGTTGAAGCTATCGTCACGCCCAATCAAGCACCAATGGCACTACGTCTCAGTGGTCAGCTCCTCCTTGGTGTCGTCAGAATTTATAGTCGGAAAGCGCGTTATTTACTCGACGACTGCAATGAAGCGCTTATGAAGATCAAAATGGTATGTCACCAGCACAATTCTATAGGAATACTACTGATACTCGCTCTATAGGCTTTCCGTCTCTCGGGAAACAATGATATGCCCACCGGCATCCACATGCCTTCTCGGGACGCGCTCATGCTTCCAGATGTACTTACTGAAGGAGACAACCTCGAGATGCCTCCTATGCCAGACGCGTCGTTCCTTTTCTCTCAACTGGACGACGATTCACATTTACGGAAGCGAAGAGCAGGTAGCAGGGATATTAACCTTCAGGAGGACTACACCGGCAGTCAATTTTTGCAAAATAGCATCGAGAACCAGAACGATGAAGACCTCGCTTTGGAGCCTATGGATGATTTGGATCTAGGATTGGATTTTGGATTGGACCTTGATGACTTCAACCCAAAGGCAGTTGATCGAAGCATCGAAATCGGACGAGATGCTCCAGCTGCCCGCGCCCCTGAGGATGACTTGTTGAGCGAACTGGATATCCAGGTACCGGCAAAGGATAATTTCGATGCTGGAGAACGTGATACGTCCCTTAACCTGGATTTCGGAGGTGGCGATTTTGGAATGGATGATACTGTCAGAATGGCCGATGATGATGGAGATGTTATGATGAACATGGGAGATGGCCCAGATGGAACCCTTGGTGCTGCACCACTTATTCGACCTGCACGAATTTCAGAGTCACCCCTCTCGGATATCGACGAAGCCTTGGCAGCCGAAGTTGAGGCAGAGCATCAAGCAAATGCGACCTCGGCTCTCTTTCAACCAGAGGATGAACCTGATGAGTCGACTCTAATCCTCAACCCCGCCCAGCGTGCCAGAAAGCAAAAGGTTCTTCGCCCTGATGACGAGACCATGATCCCAAATCACCAGATTAAGGAACAGCAAGAGCAACACGACAAGATTCTCCGACCTCAATCATTTCTCCCCCGTGATCCAGAACTCCTTGCTCTAATTGAAATGCAAAAGAACGGTGGCTTCGTCTCCAACATTATGGGCGAGGGCCGGTCTGCAGGATGGGCACCAGAGCTCCGTGGAATGTTGTCCTTAGCTGCAGTACGCAGAAATGGTGAGCTGAAGCGCAAGCGCGACAGTGGTATCGCCGATATGGAAAGTGGTGATGATCAAGGTCCCCAGAAATCGCCACGTCTTGACCTGGGAGAGGAGGATGATCTTGCTGCTGGACTTGGAAGTGCAGGCCTGGAAAAGGAAAACACGATACTCGCTGCAGACGGCACAGTGATTGAGATGCCCGCGGATGATGGCTTCATGATGCCCCAAGATGATGAGCATGATCCAACTGCCGGTCTATCGCCTGGCGCCAACTTCGACGAGACTACCGCACCACTTGTACACCCTGCGGATAGTGGACCAGTATCACTTGGTACCAAGCATGCAGTACATCTTCTCCGCGACAGATTCGGCCCCGAAGCTGCCAACAGCCCAGACAAGCGGAAGAAGGCCAGTGTTCTCTTCCAAGATCTCCTACCAGAAGCAACCACCACCCGAGCAGACGCCACCAAGATGTTCTTCGAGGTGCTTGTTCTTGCTACAAAGGACGCAGTAAAGGTCGAGCAGCAAGAAGCCCTTTTGGGAGGTCCCATCCGTGTACGAGGAAAGAGAGGTCTATGGGGAGACTGGGCTGAACGAGAAGCTGGTGGAGAAATTGCAGAAGAGGAATCAGCGCCCAACGCTGGTCTCGAGCGCTTCACAGCTGTTGCCGTTACCGCATGAATTACCTCGCATCAAACATCTCTTACTACCTACGATTCTCTGTACAAGTACTGCATGTGTTATGTCTCACTACTGAGGCCGGAAAAGACGCCGGGCGGCAGTGGCGTAGAGGCGTTCTCGGAGTTTAGTTCATGCGCCTTTCAATTCTGAATGGACGATATATGGGCTGGGGCATTGTCTTTGGCGTTCTTTTGTGTGCTTGCTTGCCATTGATATTCCTCGCAAATAGGTTGGCGGTCGCGACTTGATATCCTTCGATTTCGGTATTGGCTAGCGATGGATGGAGCATTGCTTCGGGGACGATGGGATGAAGGAAAAGAGAGGTGGTACGAATGAGGATCACTGCTCTCTGAGGCGTACTTCTTGGATGCGTTCCTCGATCTCATAGTTAGCCTCATCACATCGCGCGAAAGAACAAGAAGACACTTTATATCACGACACTGCGGCCTTGGAAAATGTGTCACGTGTATGTCTTGTCTTGTGGTCCTCATTGTCTGCGTTGTATATAGATACTTCGACCAAGTAATAGAATCGGTCGTTTTCGATCAACCATACTTCCAAGCGCTCAGTCAACTGCGAAGAACCTTCTCATGAATCCGCCAAGTGGCAGAAATATCACATTATTCAAGTGCCTTCGTTCTGGATCACATTCAACATCTTTTCCATACACTGATTGCCTCTCTCTGCATTTCAGCTTTCGTCCGAAGATGTGCCTTCAATTGACTGGCTCACTGACTCATCCGGTCACGACTCATTTTTGAGAAGCGAGGTCGCATGAGACGATTCGGCTCAGCCTCATCCCCACATTCATGACTGACTGACTGCATCCATGCATACTCCGCCTCGTGTCAGGGTCGAGCCTCCACATGTTACACAAGCTTATGAAATAAGTGTGAAGACTCCCCCTCTTTCGGAGGAAGCCTGATTGACATGAAAGAAAAGAATCAATCGTTTATTTTCAACGCTTTCCACAGCAATATACTGTTAGGGATATCTTTTGTTTATCTAGCACTGCATCAGCATCATCATCATTGTATCGCCGAATCACTCATTTCACGGACAATCAACACTCTGGCCTCTAAGGTCATTGAGTTTTCAACAGAAACCAACCCATATCGAGTCCTTTAGTATCGCAAGACGAAAGAGATCATATCATGGCCTCATACTCCGCACCCCAAAAGTTCGCCCTCACATCCACAACAACAGCACTCGCTCTCCTCCTCCCCCAACAAATCTCAAGCGAGGCCAACACCCTCCGCACCCTCCACGACCGCACATCCCAAACCTGGCCTCCACACATCAACATTCTCTACCCCTTCCTCCCCCTCCAGCACCTCCCCCAAGCAATTCCCCTGCTGCAATCCGCCCTCTCATCCCTCTCTTACCACACTCTCAGAGTCGTTCTTGATGATGTAGGTGTTTTCAAACATAGGAAGAACGCTACGGTTTTCTTGAGACCGGCGGAAGGTGGGGAGTGTGAGGGGAAG
>JAFJYH010000336.1:0-47685 GCA_017365405.1 Cadophora malorum | reverse complement strand
GGGGGGTGGTGTTTATCTGGCTGTGTCTATGAGGCTCAACGTCCTCTTCCAAAGTATGACCCCCCTCCCGGTTTAATTGTCTTGCGCTGTCGATGAAAAAAATGCTGCATTTATAAGATCTCCAAAACTTACAAGGTATTATTCCAATCAGAAGGCGTGCCTTTAAATATCTGATCTATTGATTGGACGCGTAATATCAACGGATAGGGTTCGAAACACAAAAAACAATAATGTCCTCAAATTTCGCTAGACGATTAAACCGGGAAGGGAACTATACGTTCGAAGTCTGGTTCGAGTGCAAAAGCAAAAGCGCAATGGTTTGCGACGTGGATAGCTCGCACACCTTGGGCGGCAGTGTCAGAGGAACTTTCCTCCAAATTGACTCACTTCTTATCAGCTGTCGATGCCGTGTCTCTGGTCCAGGCTGGTCGTACACCGCATCGATTCGCTAGATTTGTGGTGGCGTATTGTGTGGCCCCCAAAGATGCTGTCGACAGAAAGCCACAGCGAATCCTTTCTCTCGTATATTTTCAGCTGGGCTGCAGCATATCCATTTCCATCACCATGGCACTCTTAGCCCGAGAACCAACATGCAAGGCTGGGAACTTGGGACATATATGCACAGTATCGCTGCAAATGCTTTAATTTAAATATGCTTTTTAATTAAACAGAAATCGTCCCAGCTTGTTGCAATTCGACGTCGTCATAGCAAGATGTCGGGGTACTTTGAGTTAGGTCGATCAACTGATCAGTATCCGCAGTATTCCAGTCAATATGAAGACTACGAGCACCAATATGCGAACCAGTATTCGCCGAATCTTCCAAAGACACCAGAAAGCCTCTGGACACCATCCCCGCGCTCAGCCGGCTCGTTACTGGAACATCACTCTCCATCGATTCCACCACGACCAGCGAAAATAAAATTTCGGAGGCGCATCATTCGCAAATTTCGCGATTTATCCGCTCGACTATGGTTATGGGAGTCAGCTGCATGTCTTCTCTCGCTCATTATTCTTGCGCTTATCTTCGTCAACCTTCTCATGCTGAACGATAACCCGACATACTATTGGGCATGGCCATGGAACGTGAACTCCGTGCTGGCTTTTGCAGTGACAATCATGAAAGCGTCGCTATTGATCCCTGTTGCCTCTTCTCTCGGACAGCTAAAGTGGCATTGGTTTCGCAGATCGCGCAGCCTGAAGGGATTGGAGCTGTTTGATGAAGCGAGTCGAGGCACTTTGGGTTCAATCCGACTTCTTTGGTCACTTAAATTCTGGTCAGTATGAAGACACAACTCTGTAGGGTTGCTGCTCACGTCGTATAGGTATCTGGCTTCCCTCGGAGCGCTCATCACTGTCCTGACTTTGTCTGTTGATACCTTCGTCCAGAATGCCGTGAAGGTGGTGTACCACAATGATACTACGGACGGGAGCTATGTGTACCGCACCAACTCATTCTCTTTCTCCTCGTATTTTGATCGTGGGGTAGGAATGGAAATTCCTCCTTCGGCAATGCTGGTTGATTTATCTTACGCCATGAATCAGGCTTCCAATGTCTCATCTGCTGGTTTATTCCAGCAAGATCTTGTCTCTTGCTATACAGGAAACTGCACATTCCCTCGTTTTCAGTCACTGGGCGTTGACTATCAATGTGTCGAAAGTCAAGTCTCCAAGGACAGTCCAGCTTTCGTTCATTCTGCAGATCCGAGCTTCTACCTCGAATACGACAATGGTGTGGTCAATTCCACCACAGTGTCCGGGCCGCCGGACTCGAGCGCCTTCCAAAGCCTCGGCCCGATGATTGCTCGTTGGCTTGCTATAGTCAATCCCAGCACACTATATGCAGATCCGTTTGCAATAGAATGCAGTTTCTACTGGGTCGTATACACCTACGAAGTCGAAAGCATAGGTGGCAAAGTGACGGAAACTATTATCGATCGCTGGACAAACGCGACCGACAAGGATCTTGAATCTCACATCATATACTTGACACCCCCGACCTGTTGGATTGATGGATCCGTGGCCTGGGGTGATGAAGAGGAATGTCACAATGTTGTGTGGCCGATACCACACCTGAGTCTACAGAACTGGTTCAATCTGACTGATTTCGGATTTCCTGGCGCAGCAACAAATCAGACTTCTACAAACGACGATCAACAGACATGGTGGTATTCGAGTCTGTTCATGCAGTCACTGTTATCTGATGTAGTCGACGGTAACTCGTCTTCCATCCGCGCTGCATTGGAGCTTCGAGCCTACAACACCGCATGGATGATAACGAGCTATATGCGAAGAGCACCTATATTCAACAACGATTCCTCAGAGTATGGTAAGCAGTATGGTACGACTTATTGGGCACCAGACTCGTATTATCATGTTGTGTGGGGTAACATGGTTGTGCCGATCCTGTTGGTTGTGCTGAGCGCGCTATTCTTCGTGATCACGGCGTTCGTCACAAGGAAAGAGCCAAAATGGAAGGCGTCTCAGCTTGCGACCGTGTTTCATGGTCTGGGATATCAGGATACTGTGAAAGCTGGGAATATCAATTCTTATGCTGATATGATGGAGGTTGCCAAACAAATGGACGTCAGGCTCAGCGAGACAGACTTGGGGAAAAGGTTGGTTTCAGGGGCTCCTGAGGGGATGGCGCAAGGGCACGGATGACTTTGGGGTCTGTAGGCTGCATGCTATCGACGTTGCTTTGCTTCAGGGAAGAAGTATTAATGTTATCGTCCTAGTTCAGATCGGCAGACTGCCTATTGAATTAGGTTCAATGGGTAACGTTCTCAACATTCTTGGAATATTTTCATAATGACTTACACGTTGCAAAATTATGAATACACTTTTAAACTTGTAGCTACGCAGCTATCTGCTTCATAATGAATGATATACTCGTGTTTATAATTGTTCAATCCCTGCAATACGATAACTCTTATCAATCTACCCTTAGTTGAGTACCCTCGCACGCCTTCAAAAGTCTCACTTCCTTTGCACAGTGATAGTATGCACAAACCGAATCTTTCCCTTCTCAATTCTAAATTCATGACTGTCAGGCAACCCCGTCTTGCCTCCAAAATTGAGAAAGACATCCACAGCACCCACAGTCTCATCAATGACATATCGTCGATTCGTGAGATCAAGGCCACTCGGAACGCCCACATTGCAAGAATCGGTTTGTAATCCCTTGCCCGTATATATTCCACCCTCAAGGCGAGCACAGGGCGCACCCCACGGAACAACTGTGTTCTTGTCGAGAAAAAGATCAAGATACGCGTCTCCAGCAGCTTGAATGACAGCACGGGTATCTCTGTCCGCAATTGGAATGACGCCCCAATTCTCTCTAGAGGTATAGTATAGGGTACCAGTGGCATTGAAAAGCCAATCCCCAGTGGTGGTGACCAGACTCCTGACATTGGAGATCTTTCCATCAGTCACATGCATCTGCGTCCCGATCACATATGGCTTGGCTTTGTCTGCGACGACAACTTCTGTGTAGGTCGCGCATGTTGTGGTGTCGTAGTAGCTTCGGTTGTGGTCGATCTTGAGTGCTTGAGACTGGATGCCAGATGCAATCGCGGCTGTCTTATCGTTTTCGAAGTATTCGGTGACACCAGTGAGGGGCTTACCGCTGCTCTGTGCGGCGAGGTAGGTATCGGTGGCTTCTTTGAGGAGTGCTTGCGTGCAGTCAACTGCAGCAGGTGCGGCTGAAGCTACTGTAAATAGCGAAGCGCAGATGGTGAAGATAAGAGCATACATTGTGTATGATGCCTGTCAATACGTGTGGCCAGGATGGCCAAGGATTCGTCCAAGTCAGGGCTGCTTTTGTCTCGGATCAAAAATGAAAAACCTTGCCAGATGGGGTGGGAAGGGCGGGTCTATGTAGTCCATCAATTGCTCGCTTGGACAACATGAAGCATCCAAATCATCTGCATTCTGCCACCGATATAAGGTGCGTATCGTGGCGAAGGCTAAACTCCATCCATTAACAAGATTTTGATGGGCGAACTTAAACGAGTTAATCCGTGTCAACATGTAATGTTGGTATGCCGCTGATTAGCCGCCAGCCCTTCTGAGAAATTGCCATGATCAGCTCAAGGGCTATAAAGGCCCGTGTGAGTACATGAAGTCTTAATGGATGAGGTTCAATATCAACAGGGAAAGATGCGGGGTTCGGCACTTGTGAAGCACTGAACCTCAGGGATGATCCAGCAGTCCAAGCTTAGCCGAGACCAATCTAAACAATATTGCCAAATCAACAAAATTTCGGGTGGTAGTGTTCCTGCATATCATCATTATCTGGAGTATTACAGCAATCCATGTCGGTCGAATTGTCTTCAACGGCCTAATGCTTCCGACCACATCAGCGAGTCTTTCAAGTATTCAAACAACCGTTTCGCGACCCTTGATCATGGCAATCTCAACAAGTGTTGAGAAATCATCTACTTCGACTAAATCCATCCATTCAGTTGCGCGAGATTGTAGGTGCTTTCGAAGTTCTGACGCCTTTGAACAGGGGTAAATTGGGAGTTCTGGCGGGATGAGGTCCTGTGATTAAGCCCCGAGGCCTGATCACCAGTCCGCTCCGCGAGGTCGTCAGAGAAGCTTTCGAAAGATCGCTTTTTCCATTTATTAAAGTTGGTGGTTTCATCCATGTCACTATCGTTCTAGGACAGATCTTCAACCTTCTGGTCAGGCACGAAAGTGATCGTGAAGTCTCGACACCTTGCATCAGCAGCCGTAATCTGGTCCAATAGATCTTGGAGGAATGCTCCGGACTGCCCTGATGCACCAAGGTCCAGAATTTCGGCCAGGTACTGGAGAACTAGTTTGCACAAGGCAATTATGGAGCTCTCATATTCCTCGTCGAAACTGATGCTTGACCACTGCTGGTAGATGCTTTCCAGTACGTTGTATCGTGCCATGAGTGTAGCGATTTCTGCCAAGTCATTCATACACCTTATGTAGCCTTGCAGACCATCGGCTGACTTGGTGTCAAATGGCGAGAACTATACTTCTAATCAGCTACTTTCATCAGATGTCAAAGGTAAGAAATACCTGTATTGCCCCGCTCAGACAAAGCCATGCCAATGCCCCAAATTTATATGTCAATGTTTCTTTTATCACTTGCGATATCTCCCTGATTCGAGACATTGCTTTCAAAAGGTGTTCTATGTTCGAGGTGTCAGGGAAGCTTTGCTTAGGCAGATTTTGCAGATGTATCAACAAATCTGCTACGGCGCGTTCTGCCACTTTTGCGGCAGACCATCCAGCTTGCGCATTTAGCACATCGTTTTCGAAGTAGAACCAGATTCTTGCAATTATTGAAGTAGCATGAGACCTATGCTCTCTAAGCTGAAGGAAGCCCTCCACCAAAGGTATGTTGTTTGGTCAGGTGGTGGTATCGAGTATGAGGGGACTTCCCGAAGTTCATCGTTATGTGATTGTGTGCCGACATGGTGAACAGATCGAGAGCGAATTGGGGACTGCTTCAGCTCTCTCAGAGTGCTAAATTCTGATGGCATGTGTTGAAACAAGTCTAGATCATTTCCGTGCGATAGAGACGTGATGTGAAGTCCCGCCCCCGGAGTAAGCCCGCTGCGGCCGATTCCAATGCCGTGCGTGGCGTAAGGAAGACCACGACCTCGAGAGGGGTAGCTATAAGGTATCTGTGATCCCATCTTACTCAGTGGGCGCCCTGGAGAAGCAATAGATGAAGACATCGCCGATGTATTGGCTTCGCTATCCCCAGTCGTTTTGGAGCCATGGTCATCGCTTGTCTTTGATCATGGGCCATTTTTGTATCGACCGATGGGACTGGGCATTGATGATACTATTAGATCAAAAACGTAGTCGTCCATACCTGTAGGTTGCTGACTGCCGTAATCATTGCTGCCATTGCTACAAATGTTATCGTACTGGACAATGCTGGGCTCGAAACCAAGTTCCTGTGGGGCCCACTCAGGCACTGGGACAACATGTCCATGAATTGAAAGGGCAGACTCAACTGTGGAGGATGTGGCTGATGGTCCGGATGCTGTTGAGTAGTTCGAGGGTTCTGCTCCCAAATCTGGTGACGGGAGGGAATATTGAAAGCTTTCGGCCCACATGTCGGAAGAGCCCAAGCCAGTTCGGCTCGAGCTCTGTGGGTACAGGCTAGACTCGTTTAATGGGCCTATAAGATACCCATAATCGTTGTAAGCTGGACGTATGGCAGTTACGGAACTACTAGGAGGAGGTACCGAATCGGCCCAGGCTTCGGCCTGCTGCCGAGGGATTTGGAAATGGGAGATAGCCAACTCGTACCTGCTCTCCACTTTTGTTGGGGAGTCATCTCCGTTACCGTGAAGTACTGTTGGCGGTGAGTTGTTTCCACTGGTAGGTTCAATTGTGGCGTTGTAGCAACTTCTCCGGGGCCATTGTGGTGAGAGACTGCACTATGAAATGACTGAACCGATTCTGTTGCTGCTGGGTTCTGGATGATGTCATTAGGCTCCGGTAATGCTACAGCTGATACGGTAATATCTCCGTACAGAGCGTGAGGACTGGTAGCTGTTACAGGACCGCTTCGTATTCCCCGTTCCGACAAGTTGCTATTTGTTGCTGATACTTGAAGAGAGTCAGAGTCCCGACTACCTCGAAGCGTCAGACTCGATGTGTCCGACAGCGATGGATCAACAGTGTCCATATATATGCCCGCAAGCTTCCTTCTTGTCTCCATCGTGTCCTTGTTCGTTGCTCAGCAATACCTTCATCTACCTGCTCCTGCAACAAACTCTTGTTTGGCACTCCTATAGCATCTAACATGCGATCCGCCTTGAGGGCACCTAACATACTCAGCATACCCATCAAGCTCAACTTTAAATCCCTCAGTCTCGTCAACAGCTTCATGATCTCTTTCTCCTTATACAGCCACTTGACCCTCGCCCACACAATCCCACTCCGCAGCTTCTTTAGTATCCGATCAATCTTGACACATATCGTCGCACAGTCCCCAATCATCTTGACTGTGAGGCTGTAGACTCGGTCCGAATAGCGATGTTTGCCATCGAGGAGGCTAGAAAGGAGATGAAGTTCTTCGGAGAATGTCTCAAGGTCACGTGCTAAGCCTTTGATATCTGAAGGTGCATTTGAGAGGGCGTCGCCGACTTCATAGAGGGTTTTGGAGATGACATAGACTGCTACAGCTAGTTGTATGACACTAGCGATGGAGCCAACGACTTCGAGGCCGGACATCGTGGAAGGCTGCCACCTCGGCTGAGGACCTGGGGACTTCGATGCCAGGAAACGCTCCCGATTGTGATTCAAGGAGAGCATCCACGAAAGCTTTCTGGCAGGATGACTCCTCACTTAGAACCTTCCCGGGCATCTGTATGAAAGATAAGCTGTCAGGAACAATTGCATACGGCTGCGTCCTCAGCAGCTGGGCGCTTTGGGTGGAGGTACAGCGGATGAATCACGTGATAGGCTTTTCTGGAGTTTTCAAACTCTTGTTGATTGGATCAAAACGTTTGTATTGCCAGGGCGGGAGACGATGACTCACGGATCCAATACCAGCTTCTCCACAGGCGCCACCGGTCTCCCCATCGATACTTTCGCCGTCGTCTTCTCCAGATCCATCACAATACTAAACAATGTCGCCAAACTTCCCTTTTCCTCAGTCTCCTTCCTGCAGATCGACGCACCACACCCCATCTTCTCATCCAACAACAAGCTCTCCACAGCCTCAGTAGTGACTCCCTTCCCCTTGACGCCATCCAACAACTCGTCAATCCTCTCAAGTCTGAATCTCGTATCCGCCAACCAATCTTCAGCTTCAACAACACTTTCTTTGTGCTTGACTACCATATGATTGGTGTGCGTCACAATCCCATCAGAATTCATCTCCAATCTCACGATATCTTCGCTCGTACACTCGAGACCTGTTCCGCCCGTTGCATCTGCGACGAGGATGTGACATGAGCTCGCTACGCCGGAAGCCTCGAGCGTTGAAACAGCATCTTGTCGAGACGACGATTCCATGACTGTTCTAAGCGCAAGATGACATGGGAGACTGGTAAACGATACACCCTTTGCCTTTAGTGCGTTCAGGGTGCATCCAACACCTTTGGAATTCAAGCCGATTTTGCCGATGATGCCGGCTTCGGTGATCATCTGGATGTTAAGTCCATCTTCTTTTTGAATCTTGAGACAGATCATGTTGGGTAATTGGCTATGGTTCAAGATCAATACAAGGCCAAAATTATCAAGCAGGAAGGTGGACACTCACTCATTATTCCAATCCCAATTCTGCGCTAGCACGCTCCCCCCTTCGCCTTTCCACGACAGAGCAGTACACCCATCACTGAACGCCCCAAAGGCAATCTCCGTCCTTACATTCAGCGCAAGGATATCCTCATACTTGACTCCTGCACCTTCGGCTACGCCTTCCATTTCAGATACATACTGTGGCCAGTTTGAGGAGAGATATGGTTGGTACGTCAGAGCAAGTTGAGTGACGGCTGGCCAATCCAGCTTGGAGAGCTTTTGGAAGAGTGATGCGTAAAATTCTATTGAGCGGCTGATTTCTAAGGAGGCAGTTTTGCCATGTTGGAGGCCGATTGAGTGGGGTGTGCCGGTGCAGAGGATCTGAAGCATTCTGGCGATACGATAACACGAGAACGGGGACAGTGAAGTTTGGAGTCGGAGATATGCAAGAGAGGAACTCAGACTCAGGTGCCAGATTGGAGCTGCGATTGATGAGAGGGAAGTCCCAATAAACCTCGGATGGTTGACAAAACGGCCGTTTGAATTAGCGTGGACCCCACTTTCAGATTCACCATCCACCCCATCTCCCACTTTGGACATCTCGGCGATCTCTTCTCTTGAGCCGCACGCGCTTGAGAGTACCTGCATAGGATTATGCCATTCTGCATCTCGACAGTGATCATTGAAGCGTGTTGTCGCTAGTCACGTGGGTATAGAAATCGGTTCAATTCGCTGCTCGTGCATGCATGAGTCGATGTGAGTCGATAAAGGTCGAAACATGTCAGGAGAGAACGACAAGGCTTGCAAAGTACAAAATTCTGTTTGCTTGCTCGCTTGATCCCATTGACAAAGCCAAATCTTTCCAAGAATTGGCCAGCTAGCCGCTCATCCCAGATCCAAACCACAACAGAATGTCCTCCCCGCCGACACCCAAAATCGCCTTCCAGGCCCCGATCCCCCTCGGCATCCTAGAAAACTACAACCGGCTCCTTCCCGCCTCCTCACAATCCCCTCTTATCCCTCAGACTTTCCTCGACTCCCTCAACATCCGCGCCGCCGTCTTCGTCGACGAGCAAAAAGCCGTCCCACTAAAACACCACATCGACAGAGACGATGCACGATGCTGTTGCATAGTTTTGTATTCTCCTGAGCCAGAGAGCCGGCCTGTAGGTACTATTCGCTTGGTACCGTCACCGCATTATCCGCATCCGACTGAAGGCGCGAGGTTCGAAGCGCCGGGTGATGGTGTACCGTGTGTGACAGCCAAGGAGCTGTTCTCTGCGCCATTGCCGGGGTACGTGATTGATAGGAAGACAGACTTGCATGATGGAGTGGAGGCGTACGTGAAATTAGGGCGTTTGTGTGTAGTGAAGGAGTTTCGGGGAAGGGGTTATGGGATTTTATTGGTGCAGAGGATGTTGCAGTGGGTGAAGGAGAATCCCGGATTTGCTTGTGGGGGCGATGAGAGGGAGTGGAAAGGTTTGGTGGGTATTCATGCTAATGTGAATGCTATTGGGACGTGGAAGAAGTGTGGATTTGTGGTTGATGAGGTAATGGGTAGTTGGTTCGAGTGCGGGATGAGACATGTTGGTATGTTCTTGAGGTTGGAATTGGAGGGCATCTAGGAGAGTTGAAATCGCCTGAGAATGATGTCTTGTGCTGCGACCCCATCGTTTATATACACCATCCATAAAAGCTTGATGAAGCAATAGAACTTACTTCTGAGGTGCACTGTGCCAACCACTGAGACACTGCATCTTCTAGGCAGTCTATCTCGAATAGAATATCCTCATTGAGCGAGTTGGTTGGGAGGAGCCCCCCAAGGTCTGCCATCCTGGCCTCTGGAACCAGGAGCTTGCACTCTCGGACATCCTCTATATCTCTTTGTTTGGACCTGGTGTTGGCGCTTCGATAAGCCCTAAAATTGTGTTGCCCTCCTCGGTCCTGTCTTCAACCAGCCGACAACGACCCACCAGCTCCCTGTCCAATCAATCCATTGACAAGCCGCCGAGTGGCTGCACCTCGAGAAGACTCTGTATCACCACCTCCGGGCAGATAAGTCAACTTGATTTTGCCCTCCGCACCAAGGACAAAAGCTCCGCAAGCCACCCTCACGATCTTGACTTTCTCGTTCCGTAAGTCCAATGCCATATGACCTTTGATGTAAGTTGCCAACGCATCGAAGAATGGAGAATCGGCGTTTCCTTCTCGCCCAATCTTCTTGCCTCTCGCAACCATTCGCGGAAGATCTTCTCTAGCAATGTTGATGTCGATCGTCTTCAAACATGCAGATACACCAGGGATGTCAAAGCCAACAACCACCAGTACCTCCTTGATTGTGTTCCTCAATGCTCGACTCCTCTCAATCATATCCAGAGGCTCCCCGTCCTCACCCATTGATATATTCGCAACGTATCTCTCGAATGCATCTGTAAGGTACGTACTGGAGAATTGTAGTGCCGAAACTCTAGTATCGAACGTCTCCATCAGGAAGTTGGAAAATGTCTCTCGCAGAGATCCAGGCATCCTGGCTAACAGCAGCGGGAAGTGCTGGAATCCATCTGTTTCTTCCCGAACACTAACCATTGAAGCATCCGGATAATCGCCCCTCTCGTCGCGAAGCAGTATTGCCTTGTATGCCATCTTCTCGTATGTGACCGTGACAATCATTCCTCTACAGACAGCCAAGCTTATCGTCGTATCATCGTTCGCCATTTGTGTCTCGTCTTCTGCGCTCCATGTCTCTTCCTCGGGGAGCAGTCGCCATGTCACGCTCTGCAAAGCTCCAACGCGTGCCAGTGCATCGTCGTCTTGTCCCAGACCAACGCGTACGCCACGAAGCACTTCTCCAGCTAATATATCGCGGAACTGTCTAGCAAATGCTCGAAGTCTGGAGTTGCTGAGGGGCTCATTGCTACCAGTGTGCAGAGGAGTAACTCGGTGGAGCGAGAACGTTGTGTTGTAGAGGGGATAGACCTGGCTGGGGTCTTCGGGTGCCATGACGTGAGCAGCCGTCTCTGCAGATACGCGATTGAAGCTTTGGGTATCGTAGAGAAGCGTTGCGACACAGAGGGCGTGGTTCTCTTGGAATTCGAAGAGCCTCGATGGCGGGGTTAGGATGGAGGGACTGTCCTGCGCAGGGCACTTTTCGACGCGTTATTTACGCGACAGACGCGGCTTTTAGAAATGAAAATATCAGTCCGACTCGGTGAGTGATATTGACTGCGCGTAGTACACATTCAAGTGTAGTCCAGAGTTTCTGTGGTGGTTGGCAAGTAGAAATGGAGGTTGGAGTTGGTCGTGTTTCTGCCACTCGCTTAAATTTTTGGGTGCACGCTGATTATGGACCTCACATCTATCGTCATCCTGTCCCAACTTTACTTTGCAGCGTAGTCAATCAAGTCATACTCTAATCCTTGTGATCATCGCAACGATCACGACGATTTGGATTTTTGCGCTTGTAGCCGCTGATCGCATTGGAGATGCCTTGTGATTACTGATACATATTGGTCTGATGCCGAGGATGATCACGAAATAGGTCGGTAGGCAAGAACGGCAATGAGCTCCTTCTCCGCACTCAACCATATATCCCCCATATCAAAACAACAAAACCCCTGCACTGGTGTCCAGTCCTAAAAGTAAAGAGATACATCAAGAAGACTCATAATCATGTCTTTCAGTCCTGCCTCCCAGACCCAGAAGTTCGAAGCATCTCGGATCACCATAAAGTCCCCCAAGTCCTATGACGATGTTTTGAAAGCCCTCTACACTTCCATTGGATCCCCCGAGGCAGTCAGCGAATTTCCCAAGATCATGAAAGGAGTTTTCGAAGCACCAAACCCGCAAGAGCAATTTGTGAGCACTGTCAACAAGACTGTTGGACCCCATGGCTTCATGATCATGCAGGTATTCTCCTTCCTCTCCCATGTCCAGACGCATCAATCTCACCAATTTTAATATAGGAATTTAACCACGGTGCTTGGATCCCTCTCTGCGGCGTAGGCGATGGCCTGAAATCGAAAAGAATCATTCTTGGCAACCCACTGATTGCGATCACGATGATCAAGCATGATATCAATGCTGGATTGTTTGTTCCAGTTGAAATATTTGTGCTTGAGAAGAGAGAGGGTACGGAGATCAACTATAACTTGCCTAGTGGGTTGATTACTGGCTTAAACAAAGATCCCGAGTTGGTCAGCGCTGCTGAGAAGCTGGATGAGAAGTTGGCGGCTTTACTGAAGGACGTGCTTTCTTGAATATGGAATAAGTGTCTAAGCACAATGTCAACTTTGGTCCGAGCTGGGCATATTGTTTCCTCTCTTCGGTGTTCCCTCGTCCTGTCCCCGAGATACAAGGAAACCTTGGATGGACCTGGTTGATGTGGAAGCTGCACCAGTCTAGCATCAAGGGTCGTCCCGGACTTTTCGTTCGCCAATTCTAACTGCAACTTCAGCAGCAACTTTGCCATATCATAGGAATCAACATGGTGCTCTCTGCTCTCGATGCAGGCAAGTATTTCCGGCTCGTCCTTGGTCTTTTGACTCTTCCCCTGGTGCACGCAACATTTCTTTGCGAGATATGCAGCTCCACAGAGTACCAAATACAGATTTAAGCTTTCTGGATTGCAGATATCGGCGAAGCCGGGTTTCACCCTCCATGCAGCAGGGGCCAAGAGACTCCTGATCGACTCAAGCGAGATCCATGTATCTCGGCTAGACATCGGACTTCAACAAGGCTGAGTCCACCTGAAAGTATATGAAGGGCTGGGTGCCCGTGATTTGTCCATTGTTCTCTTCCTGTGCGTTCTTTTGTCGGAGAAAGTTGGTACCCCTTTGCGTCGGAATTCAGTCTTCTGCTCTCTTTTGTTGGTAATTTGTTGAAATCATCCGGAAGAGCATTCCCCCGCGAGATCATCAAGATGGTCTCCATGATATTCAAGCTCGTTCCCAAATCCATATCCCAAAAATCCTGGTACCAAAAATTCCTCCGCTGCCTCCGAATCTACAGCTTCATCACCTCCATTTCCGGCCTGATCCTCTTTATCGCGTATCTCATCGCCCTAGGCTCAACATTAACGACCGCACATGGAGTCGTCCTCGCCATAGCAATATGCTGCGCTGTGTATACGACTATCACCACAGTGGTGATCTGCTTCGTTCCTTCTGGAGGCGATATCGTGGATGCTATGAAGTATTTTCTGGATATACTGTTCTTCTTGGGTTGGGGTGCAAACACGATTGTCTTGGCGATGGATGAGAATTCTTGTGGTGGTGGTGGGAGCAGTAAGAGGAAGAGGAATGATAGTGATGATGGATCGAGTGGCTGTGGAGTTAGGGGTGCTGTTGTTGCGGTTTCTGTGTTGAATGTGTAAGTAGATGTCCCTGTCTTGGTCTTCCATTTCCTTTGGTGCTTCTTACTTTGATGCTACTTGCTTGGGTGCTTCTTGCATTGGTGCTTCTTGCTTGACACTTCTTGCTTCAGTGTCTCTACCTTTACTGGTTCTGCCTTTGCTGGTTCTCCCTTTGTCTGTGCTGCCTTTGTTGTTGCTTCCTTTGTTCCAATTTGAAGTTTTGAATTAGAGCACAATCCGGGTCAACGTTCATGAGATTGATGCTGATTATATCCCATAGTCTTGGATTCCTGCTCGCCGCTGTCATGGCTGATGCAACTGATGCCGAAAAACTGAAGAATCCCTTGAAGAAGAAAAAGGAAGACAGAAGCACAGTTGCCAGTGCTGGAGGTTATGAGCCAGTACATGCTTGAACACATGCCATTTCTAGAGCCAAGAAATTAAAGATTCTCTTTCGCATGGAGTAAATTGTATTGCTGCATGGAGCAAATTTTGACCTCGAATTCAATTCTGGGACAGCCTAGGTAATACAAAAGCGAGAGTTCTCTCGGATAGGCATAGCCGATTGCTCAAGGAATCGTGCTAGCCTGGTAGCCTCCCCTCCCACGTTGTCAGAGTCAACAACAATACGACTGGCACTAGCGCCAAGCTCGAATGTGGCTCGAGCACCTCCCTTCAACCACTTCCAAGTTTGCACCACAACTACTGTACAGCAGGTGCTGCCTTTGAAAGTCTTACCTTTTTCCGTTTGTTTGGCCTCAGTCGAGATACCGGAAGCATTTGAAGGCTCTCTTCGAGTTGTTTATTTGCAAAGACTCTAGAGCTCCAGTCCCAGATCTCCAGCTACCGCCTGCTCAAATACCAAGTCGCACCCATCAGAACTTCCACTGAATCTCTCCTATCCTACACTCTCCTTCGCGTGTCATATTCTTGTCTCCCTTTGCACTCAACTATCAAAACTTTCAGACTTTCTCCCTTACCAAGCAGTCCCACAAGCCAAGAAGATGGATACCTCGAAGTTGGGTCGTAAGGAGTACGACGAGCTTGCAGCATATATCGTACGTAGCGCAAGCCCTCAACAACCCGTCATTACCCTCAAGCTGTCAGATGAGATATACCAGGCCATGGGGAGGATGACTATTGCTGGAGAAAGAACTTGTTGTATGTGCTCGTGTTGGCAAAAATGATAGAGGTATGTTCAATCAACCATTAAACTTTCACATAGATGGTTCCAGACTTGTCTGACCACGATTAGGACAACATCCTCACCATTAGTGAGTACGAACATGGAGTTGCCCCCATCGTCAGCCTACAACCCGCAACTGTCATCGAGGAGTACACGTATCGGGAAGACCGATGGCCCTGGATTCCGGATTTCCTCAAAAACACGGATATCATCGTACTTACCGCTGGCAGCATGGGCCGCCTTATGCAGTTCTTGGACGACTCCGTTGTTCCACAAGGTGCTCAGAGCAATATACAGGGTCAAAGTTCGCAAGCCTCCCAAGGATATGATCTCTCGACGGTTGGGCACAGTCAACTCGCTTTCGGCACAGCCTCAAGCTACTCGCAGGTTCAAACTTCGTATCCGGCTTATAGCAGCTCGTCTACTAGACTCCACCCATTCCCTGTCAGTACAACTTCGAGCTACACACAGGTTCGAAGTTCGCAAATCTATCCGGGCTATGGCAATTCGCTTGCTATGAACAGCTATCTTAATAGTAGCACAGCTTCAAACGGTGGTCAAACACCTTATTCTGGCTCCTTGAATGGTACACAAGGTAGTAACGGCAATGGCTACTCTAGTCCTGACTATCTATCCCCATATCCATTCAGGCCTCAGCTAGCAATTCTTTTCAAAGATCCTCGCACTTTTTACAGCAACCACACTTCAGATTTGCAGTTCCCAGCACGTGCCAGTCAAGCAGCGGCATCATCAAACAACATGCTCACACAAGTCAACATCCGAAACTGGTTCCTCGACCCAGCCCCTTCCGGCCTTCAATCCTACATGATAGCCACTGTAAATGATGCTGCGCGATGCACTGAGATGGAAAACTTACTTGTCTCTGTCACAGGCCTCAGCCGCGACAGCATCCTCTCAGTCATGCTCGTCGCCTGCACATACACTTTGAATCCTTTCATAGGAGGTCGTCGTGTCAAATTGGATGAGAAGTGGGCCATCGGTAGCCGGGCACGAAATATTTTACTTAAGCGCATGTCTGTACCCTGGAGGCGGGACACAACCTGTCGACTTTGGTTGGATGTTGCGTTGGGTGTCTATGCAAAGTTTGCAGTCAGTGAGTGGAAGAAAGGGGTATCAACAGCGAAGCTGAGGAACGAGGATTACAAATTCGACTATATGAACGAACATGTTAACACGGGGGAAGGCGCTTGGATTATTGCGGATTTGCAAGTGTCGGCGCGAAGTCCTCCATACGTCCATGAAGCTGCGCAAGACCAATGTCCAAGCTGGAAGAACTCGGACCCCAGGCCAGAGGTCAAGCCAGAGATCAAACAAACATCTACAGCCATGATCCTAGTCCTCAAAAATAAGGGAATTAGCAAAGAGAATGAGAGAGAGGAGACAGATGCTATGGACCTTGACACCTAGTCGGATCTTGAATCAAACTCAGGATCAAGGTCGGAGATGGAAGAGTGATTAATGTTTAAAAATTACGAAGTGCTGAATTTTGACTCTGTTTATTTGGTTTAGCGGCGGAGTTGGTGGTTAACTCTTTGGCATAGCGGCTGTGTCAGTTCTGGCGTTTTGATTGTACAGTAGATACTTTTCCCGTTGTCTCGCAGCATCGACTCCACTCTTTCAATGTACACAGTCAAGCAATGAAAACATCTTTAAAATACTGCTTTTAGACTCTTTACTTATAGGTTAGGACTATAATGGGTGTCCAGATACTGAGTATTGCAACACATCAACCTTCAATTTTTTCTCAAGCACCTCTCACTTCACTAAGCCTTCCTCAACGCCCTTGATCTGCAACGCCAATAGTCTACTATACCATCTACAGAGCGCTAGATTCCCGCCCATGAACCAAAACCCTGGATGTCCACTTGCCCTCCACATCGTCCTGATCTCTCCCTCCTCATCAAAACCCCACACATCCTTCACCCTATCCGCCACCTCATCACCAAAGATCTCTCTACACTGCGTCCGCATATTCAAATATCCCGTGGCAAAAATGATTTCATCCGCCTCCATACTCTCTCCATCCTTGAATATCAATCCCGCAGGCGTGATCTCCGCAATCTCAACACCAGACTTGACTTTGATCTTCCCAGAAGCAATGAGCTGGCTACATCCCACATCAATGTAGTACCCACCTCCCCTCTGCAAGTACTTAATCCACAACCCGCTCCCATCCGGTCCCTTATCCAGCCTGAACCCAGCTTTCTCCAACCCGTTCAATATCTCGCTATCCTCCTTGGCCTGCACATTCGTCATATCAACATTCATCCTCTTAACAACCGCATTCGGATTACTCATAAACACCACATCTGCATCGTCCGTCGCAGGGCCATCATCGCTCCATAGCTCGGCCATGTGTCGCAGGTTCGTGTCCGCGTTGAGGACTAGGGTTGTAGAGCGCTGGACCATGGTTACGGCGTACCCGTTTTCGTAGTAATCTTGTGCTATATCGTGTGCGGAGTTGCAGCAGCCGATAATGACGGCGCGTTTAGATTGTCCGTAGGATGGAGAGGCGCCGGTGAAAGAAGAGGAGTGAACGAGGCGGGTGCCGGTGAAGGTTGACATTCCGGGGATACTGGGCATGTTGGGTAGACCACTGGCGCCTGTGGCTTGGATTATGTGCTGAGGGCATTAGCCGGGACTCACACGGGGAGGTGCAGGGTTTACCTTGGGGTGTAGAGTCCGAGTCTGAGTCTTCCCGTCGACCACTCGCTCAAGATCGACTGTCCATTTCAAAGTGCTGTCATCCCACGAGGACCTCGTGATGCTTGTGCTCGTCCAGGCATTCAACTCCAACAGCTTGACGTAGCTCTCGAACCAATCACCCAACTTGTCCTTTGGAGTGAAGATCGGCCAGTATTCAGGGAATGGCATGTATGGTAGATGATCGAACCAGACGCAGTCATGCAAGACTAGTTGATGGTACCGGGACCGCCAGTTATCGCCGATTCTCTTTTCGCGGTCGACGATCAGGGATTTGATGCCGAGCATTTTCAGTCTGGCTGCGACTGTCAGGCCTCCTTGTCCAGCGCCTTGGAAAAATCAGCTCATGTTTGTACAAGGAGAGAAGATATCCTACCGAGAATCAACACGGTTGGCTGATCCCCATCCTCAAACCCTTCCTCAATTCTCCTCCGATCCGCCCAGTTCTCTCTTGCCCTATGTTGACCGTGTTCCACACCATTCGGCCTCTTCTTCCCAACACTTTCTTCAAATCCATTTAAGCTCTTCAAGAATGTGAATAATGTGAATACTTTCCACACTCCTGCGTCTTCCACCAAGCGCACGAAGCCTTCACCGCTGCCAACATCGGTTTCGACTTTCAGGAATGCTTGCACGACTTGCACTTTCCCACCGTCGAGAGACGCGGGCTTGGGAGAGCGGTAGGCAGATCTTGTATCAAGGGAGAGTGAAGTAATGCGGCATGGGTTATCGCTCAGCAGAGAGTAGATTTTGGCCGGGCCAGACAGCGTGTGGAAATCCCATGTCAGGCAGAGCTGATCACGCCAGTAGGATTCCGTAAGGAACGATGTCGAGAGTTTTTCAATTGAAGGATTTGAGATTGCTTTGTTCAAGGTCGAGACCCATGTTGCAGCGATATCGTTTGCATCGACGGCTTTAGGCTCGGATGCAGCGGGGAATTGTGCCGTATTGAGAGGGAATGAGCCAGGTTCGCATCGGTCTGATGATGGCACAAGGATTGGAGGTTGGACTGCAATGCTTCCCATTTTTGCTAATCAATGAAGGATGGCTCAGTGGGAATTAGAAAAGATTTGACGGACAGTCATGAACAGCAACGTAGAAAAGCCAGATATTTAAACAGCAAACATCGATCCACTCTTGACAGTGGGGAAACTTTCCCGACAGCTGCTCGTGATCACTCACATACTGGTGGCTTGAGGTTCCTCGTTTGACAGGATACCCCCTTGTGATCCTTGTATTGCTTGCATATGTATTGCACGGAGAAGATGGAGGGGATCGCGGGGTTGGATGAGGGTTGGAGGGGTTGAAAGCTTAGCGTCGGCATACCTTCCTTCGCTGCATTCTTGCCCGAGTGATTGGCACTAGATGATCGGGCACATAGATAACAGGTGAAGAATCTCAAAAGGGGAACACAAGACGACAAGTGAATAAAATATGGAAGGTTAATGATCCCGTCAGGACTGCGGAGTAGCAAATTTCAGAAAAAGTCATGGGGAGGTCACGTGAAGGCTGTCACCAGTACAAAAGGAACATGTTTGGTACGCTGAATGATGAGTGCCTTTTCCCGATCACCTAAACGCCTCTGATGACATGACTCAATGCCGATTTCGTACCTAGAGCCACTCGATAGTAGAACAGCTAACAGCCTACTTTAAAGTAAAACACAAGCAATGGAACAAGCATTCACCCCCAATCTTTCGTGAACAAAGTTCCCAAACTCAATAGATACCTTCCCAATTCATCCAAGGAACCAGGTAATCTCTATATGGGAGGTTCGCCCGCATCATTGGGTTTGCTCCACCCCATCGAGGCAAGCCTTGGCGAACGTTCTCTGCTTGCCGGTGGGCGTTGCTCCAGAAATCGTTATGCTCAACGTCCCATCTCTGTTCGGGGTTAGCCAAGAACACAAACAAAGTAGGGCAATGTAAACCTTTGGGCCATGATTTGTCCACTCATCGCCCATCTCAGCAGGGTTGATCTGACGACCTCGACGTCTGAGTTTCTGCATTTCCACCCATTCATTTTGAGTGAAACGTGGCAAGCCATCAGCGTGGGCGCGAATTCCCAAGCCACTAGCTCCGAGACCATTCCAGTCTTCAGGTATCGACCATTTCTTGTAGGTCCGGTCGTGAGGATCGTATCTTTCGTATTTCCTGGATGCTGGGTAGGTCATTTCTTCAATATGAGCATCGAAGAATCGGTAAGAATCCCTGTACAGGTATTAGAAGGACTTCTGAAGATCGGTGATGATGCCTATTACCAATTCTGCCACTGGTCTGGCTTGATGGGCTCCCTTGACCCTCTGCGTTGGAGGAAGATGTCTGGTCCTTGCCCACTCTTGATGTTGTTCAATCGGCCCCAGAATCCTCTATGCCCTCGACCCTTGGGTCCGTCTTTGGGCCACACGAACTGCAAGCTTGGATTCCTGGCCATTGAGACCGAGTGAGGCTTGATGTTGTGATGGCGAAACTGATGGTGTGAGTGCTTGAGGAAAGTGATTGATGAAGAAGGAGAAAAGAAATGTCAAATGGTAGAGCCGACAATGCCAGTTCCATGGCTCTTATATCTATTTCCAGATGTTTGGCCAGCTAGCGATTGAACAGGCCATTGCTTGTCAATCTTTGCTGTCTCTGATTCCAGTGCACGTAGGCATGAGACTCCAACGCTTTTGAGCAAACGCTTTCAACGAAGCAATCCGGGGAAGGGAAACGGAGCCTGATGATCAACACATCACCTCATTCCATACCAACAACAGTATCGCCGGATGTGAGGATGTGGCCAATGATGCTGGAGAGTTTGACCATGAAAAGGAGCAACGAGGCAAATCTCAAAAATCAAAAAGAGGTCCTCGCTTGTGAGATCGCTTGATTTGTTGTCACCAGGGGGGGGAATAGCCAGCGCGCTGAGTGGCTCTCGAAGCGAATGAGCTAAGATCCACCACGTTCTCACCGCTCGAAGGATTGGGTTTGGTCTGGGGAACTGACAGGGATTCGAACTGCCAAAACATTCGGAGGAACGCGACCTCTGAGAATCTATCGCAACCTCATCAGCTTCTTCAATCTGAATCTCCTCCTCCATTCTCCGATCCAACGACGACACAGTTGTGCACCTTGGTGACAGACTATCTAGGATATCTTGTAAGACGACCAGAACGACCGTAATCTGGATCTGTACGCAGTTACTCGAGGCTGCAGAGGTCCGGCGCGTCTTCGATCTACCTTCGTGCGACCGACAACGACAATACTTCCCTCCCTCACCAGCCTTTCAGTATAAGCTGCCAGAAGAGGCTTCAGCTGTGTATCCGAACGACGAAGAAGACCAACTGGAGATTGGCCAGAAGGAATTGTACTTTGCTGCAGGAGCCGTCCCCGCAATCTGGCTCCCTTGTCCAGATCGAGTTCTGTACAGGTACACTTAAGCATTGGGACAGCAGCAGACTGAGGCACTACCCTGCAGCCTGGTCCGCCGTTATTGAGAACATTGCATGTGGACATTGGACCTTGTGGGAGATACTGCGATGATCTGAAAAGTTTTGTGAAGGTGATCGGATGACAAGTCGCGTTATTGGGAACGACAGAACCACGCGTCAAGAGGCGGCACCTAGGACTTGATACCGTCGAAGCATTTGGTACCTAGGTATCTTTCTTTTGATCCCATGAGGCCTTGACAATTGGGTCTGCAAGTGGAACAAGGACGCGTCAAAGCTGGACACTACACGGTGGAGGAAAGACACTGGAATTCATTGATTGGAAGGAAAAAACTGTTGAAAGGCTGGACTTTCAGCACCAGATCTGTTTGAAATATTGTGTCTATACAATATCATAACCATGCCTACCATTCAAGTGGGCCCAGGCTCAGACCTGGAGCTTCAGGAGGTAGCGAATATCATGGGGAACTCAAAGAAAGTGGTGGTGGTTACTGGGGCAGGCATTAGTACTAATTGTGGTATCCCGGTAAGTTGTATATCTCGGAACAAAACACGCTAGCTGTTTTAGGTCGGTCAACTCACATGTGCATAGGATTTTCGTTCGGAGAATGGTCTGTATTCTCTGATCCAAGCTCAGTACGACGCAGCTATCAAGAATCCTCCATGGGAACAGTCCAATATCTTTGATATTGACGACAGGCCAAAGAAGAAGCGCAAGCAGTGGTACTACGAGGTTGTGGCTCCTGACGGCAAAGTTGTGGACGTGATAGACGAGGAACTCCCCCTCCCACAAACTTCTCAGCCGGACCCGCTTCCCGAATCTCAACAACCACACACTCCCAGGCGTTCTTCTCGATCTCGCTCATCAAATACCACAACCTCCAATTCTCGTGCTTCCACGCCATCGATCAAGTCCTCGGTAGAGAGTTCTTTATCGAGCTGCTCCTCGGTCACTCCTGAGGTGCCGCTTTCTTTCTCGCAGATCGCTGTCAACAGCTCATCACCTATCGCTCCCGATCGATCTATCAATCCACTTGCTTTGCGAAACGCAACCCTCAGCGCTCGAAATCACACAGACACCTCGTCTCCACTTTCTTCTCCTCAATCCTCTCAAGAGACCTCACCAGAATCCTCACAAGAATCCTCCAAAGAATCATCTCCCAATCTTCAATCATCGCAATCTCAAAGCTCGTCTGGCGGCAATCGACAAAGTCTACCCAACCTCAAAGGGCGAGATCTCTTCGATTCTATGGTCTGGCAGGACGCTTTCACTACAAGCATCTTTTACATGTTCATTTCGAGCCTCCGACAAAAAGTACAAGATGTCGCTTCCACCACCCACAGCCACAAGTTCCTCCGCATTCTTCGAGATGGTGGCCGCCTTGTCAGAAATTACTCGCAAAACATTGACCTACTTGAAGAAAGGGAAGGACTTTGTACGGACCTTTCTCAAGGGACGGGGTCCAGAGCAAGGTTCAGCCGACGACCGGGAGGAGGAGGTGGATCTGGAGGCTGCGAATCTGTTAGTCTTCACGGAACACTGGAGTCATTGCGATGCTCGATATGCAATGCAAAAGCCAGCTGGGATGAAGAGGACCGAATTACAACAACACTTGCTGGTAGCGCCCCAGACTGTCCGACATGCCAAACCTATTCTGAGAAGCGTACTGGAAACGGTCGACGAGGACTTGCCATTGGGCGCCTAAGGCCAGACATTGTGTTGTACGGAGAGGAGCATCCCAACGCCAACCTCATTGCTCCTCTCGTCACACATGATCTGGCCTTAGGCCCCGATGTGCTCCTCATCATGGGGACGAGTCTTCGGGTACACGGGCTGAAGATAATGGTGAGAGAGTTTGCCAAGGCAGTCCACTCGAGGGGTGGAAAGGTCGTGTTCGTGAACCAGACAAAGCCTTCAGAGAGTACCTGGGGCGATGTCATCGATTATTGGGTGTCGTGGGACTGCGACCAATGGGTCCTTGATCTGAAGGATCGAAGAGAAGATCTGTGGCTGCCACCTGGCCCAGCGACGGAGGAGAGAAGAAAGTCAGCTGGTGGCTCTACCAATGTTCCCAAGCGACCACAGTGCAAGAGGGACGACAAGATTAACGGCGTGTATGTCACATTCAAGATTCTGGATCAATTGGGCACCTTCAAGGACGAGAAAGGACAGACAGCCAAGCGATCATCTTACTGGACTGGACGAGCACCACTGCTAATCAAGAGAGAACCGGTGAAGAAACAACCTGCAAAGACAGGGACAAAACATAGCATCAAGTTCACGCAAGTGCCTAAAGGCTTGGTGACGAAACCTACAAAGTCGACGAAGAGAAAATCAGCACCGGCGAGAATTGAGGAAGATACATACCCTCAAGATAACCAAGTCGCTATGGTCGCAAAGTACTGGGAGAAGCTTCAAGAACTGGCACCTGGACTCGGTGCAGCACCACAATACCTACGAGCCCCCCTCGCACCATTCTCCGGCAACGACAAACCCGACTTCCTCAAACCTTTCGCTTTCAACTCCTCTTCCAATCACCTCCCCAACTACAGCAACTGGCCCCTCTCCAAGATGAACCTCGTCTCGCACCCTCCTTCTGGAGCTTCGATCCCAATCCACACACCAAAGCCAGAAGAAAGGAAGGTAGCAGAGCAAAAAGCCAAGGAGAAAAAGGCGGCGGAGCAGAAAGCCGAGCAGAAGAAAGCTGATGAGAAGAAGGTCGAAGAGCGGAAGATCTTACACTCGTACGGCACCAGAGCCTCGAAACGATTCAGCGCAGCAGACACAATCATCGTAGACAGCGGCGAGGTTGGGACGGTTCTGCAGAGCGGAGAGGCGGGCACGAGTACGGACGAGAGAGATGACACCATCATGGTGGACGAGACGGCGGCAACGCCGAGCAGCGATAGCATCAAGCGGAGCTGTAGTATCGGAGCGATTGTCTCGAGCCCGGAGGAGGGTATCACTTGGCATGATGCGCAGGAAATGTTGTGACTTGTTGGACTAGAGACAGGAACAAAATGTTAGAGTAGTTCTACCGCAGTGGATGAGATGACCGCGTTGCGTTCGTCCAGAAGGACAACATGAGATACGAAATGAAATCACTTGAAATGTTCCCTTCCGCCCGCTTTTGTATTGTTGTCGTTCGTCTGAAATTCGGGCGAGGACACATGCTGACTCTCTACTTGTTCGATGCTCAAGCCTCACCATCTCAATGCTTGCAGAATCGGCAGCTTCATATGCAGCGGATCGTATTGGATTGCCCACGATCTATACATGATGTGAGTATCTGGAATGTCGCAGATCAACCTTATCTTGATCAGTTCGTCCTCCCAAGTCCTTTCAAAGCACAGCAAGTTCCAACCTTCTCCCCGTCTCATCAAAGTTAATCTTCTTCCCAGAATTCAAACTCTCCTGCAACGCACACCCGATCTTGACCGCCTGCACCGCACCGCTCAACTTCATTGGCAGCTTCGTGTTATCCAAACAACACGCCGTGAACTCATTAGCCTCAGTCACAAAGGCCTGTTCGAACCTCCCATAATAATCCCCTGGGATCTCCCTCTTCACGCCCCCAGCCTCATAGATATTAACCAGATTGCTCATCGGCTGAGCATTAACCTGCAGTTTCCCATCCGTACCAATGATCTCCGTGGCGTCGTCCTGCCCAGCCGCCATCATCCTTGAACAAAACAGATATGCAATCTGCCCACCCCAGAACTCCACAATCCCAACAGCATTATCGACATCCTTGTGTTTCCTCAACTCTGGTTGGACAGCTGTAATGCCACTGCTCACAACACTCTTCACTCTACTGTCCTGCCCGAAGAACCACAACGCAAGATCGATATCGTGGATCGAGCAATCGACGAATATACCGCCCGAGAACTCAGCGTAGGCAACGAAGAACCCGGATGGATCGAGCTTATCGCAGGTTTGCGAACGGAAGATGGACGGGCGCCCAATGAGTCCATTGTCCATCTTGGTGAAAGCGTCACGGTAGGAAGTGTCGAAGCGGCGAGAAAATCCACACATCACTTTGAGACTAGGCTTCTTGGATGCGGCGTCGACGACGGATTGTGACTGTCATTTCAGTCAGTAATCAAAACACCCAATTCTATCCAGGAAAAGGCCTTACAATCTCCACCGAAGTCGACAGCGGCTTCTCACACAATACATGCAGATTCGCCTCGATGGCTTTGATCGCTTGCTCAGCATGCACAGTTGTCACGCTGGCAATGACGACTGCTTGCAGTCCCTCCTGCTTGATCATCTCTTCGTACGAGGTGTAGATTCGGACACCCCATGGCTCGAGGTTTTGTTTCGCCCATTGGATTTCGCTCTCGTCTGGTGTGCTGGCTGCGACGAGTTGGGCGCGGGGTGTGCGGTTGAGGAAGTGCAGGGCGTGACGCTTGCCCATGCGGCCGAGGCCTGCGCAGGCGATTTGGAGTTTTTGAGGCGCCATGTTGATTGTGAGGTGTGGTGAGAGGAGAGTAGTGAGGGAAGGGAGGTGGATTGGGATGCTGGTGATTCTTGGTGGGTTCTGGGAAGGTCAAAATATCGAGGAACTGATATATACCATGAAAGCCAGAGGACATCCCAGCACCGACATATCAGCGGTAAGCACACTGTTACGAATTAGACTGTATAACATGTTCATACTTTCTCCATGTTCCTGCATATCGGCCTTTGAAAATTTCCTGGAATCAGTACCTGATAGAAAGCCGCACTCGAAGCTCTCTTGGGAATTGCCATTTTGAGAGGAATCTGCCAGTGTGGGGACTTTAAGAATTGCCATTTCTGGCTGTCTTGGCTCGCTTATCCGGAACGGCAATTTCTGGGTATGCCTGGTTGCAACGTTCTCCTTCCTGCGGGATTGCATCGTCTGGGGCCGTAGAGGCGCAATGGAATCTTTTCGCAAACTTCGGCGGTGATCGGTGTGTGGAGTTGTGGAGGTGTGGAGTAACGCAGTGAAGGCTTCTCGGTCTACGATATCGTTTGAGTACTGAGGTGAAGCACGGTCACGTGACGCGTTGTTCGGAGATATCAGGTGTCGTCCATGGTTTGAGCTAGCTGCTTGTCCTGTCAAACGGAATAGATGCGATGAAATCCAGCATGTAAGAGCTCAAATTGTATGCTTAGCTTTGTGGTTTGAATTTCGGCGAAGAAGTAGGTGCTCCGCGGAGCTGGCGCTGTGGATTGAGTGTGAATCTTAGGACTTCTTTCCTTCCTTCCTCGATGCTGCTGTCCATGTATCTGCACGCGTAAAGATATGGACTAGAATGCTTATCAATTCGATTATGTTGGTGACTGGATTTGGTATACATTCCCGCGTTCAAGGAAAGCAGCGCAAGCATGGTTTTCAGTGGAGAGGTAGCAGGGATGACCACAGCTCTTTGGGGACTTTGATTGTCAAACATGTTCCATTTCTAGATAAGACAGCATGGCCGCTCCAATAAACTCGCTTGCTCTTCAGACTATCATCAACCACACGCATTTGTTCCAATACAGGGTCATCCCAATACAATCACGCCGAAGCGTTGTCTTCAGCCTTGGCGCTCAACTTCATATCCTTCTGTAGCTGTCTAGCGTATTTGACACCAAAGCCATGCTTGAAGATTTCTCGAATATCCTCCAGAGTCATGCCTTTGACTTCTGGGTAGCAGAAGTAAACGGCGATCCAACCGAAGAAGCAAATAGCGGCATAGAAACCGAACGCGCCTGATGGTGTGGTATTCTCCATTTGTGTGAGAAAGGTGGACGCGACGATGATGTTGGATCCCCAGCAGCTGAATTCCATGTTAGCTGCGTACTTTGAGAAGACTTCATAGTCAAAAAAGGAATGAAAGGTTTATGGCTTACGAGCAAGTCAACATCATGGTGCCGTACGATCGTACTTCCATCGGGAAAAACTCGGATGAAAGCCAAGCTGTGTTGCCCATACCAGAAGAGTAGAAGCCGACGTAGATGATCATACATGCGAGGACAACATAGGCGGGCCAGCCAATCTCAGTGCTCTTAAGGGTCAGATCATGATTGATTGGGATCCAGTGGAATGCAACAGCTGCCAAAGCCAGGAATAGTGCCTGGAGATTTCGTTAGCGAAGCCTACACCCAGCCCTTGTCCTGTTAAACTTACCATTCCCCACATCGTGCTTAGCAAAATTCGTCTTCGGCCAAATCGGTCGACGACCATCAAATTGACCCAGGTGAAGAAGAAGTTGGTGGCTGCAATGATCGTCCCAACAGCCACGGGATTCGAAAATCCGACGAGTGCGAACAGAGTGGATGAGTAGTACATAAGAGCATTGAAGCCGCCGAGTTGACTGATAGCCATGAGACCACAAGCCGCAATCAAAGCTCGGAGATTACCAGGCACAACGTAGAGTTGTTTGATCAGCCAGAGTTGCCCCTTCCCTTCTTTCAAAGCCTTGGCTTCCGCGACATGTCCTGCAATGTGTTGAACCTTTTGTTGAACCTGTAATTCTGTTCCCTGGGGGAAGATCTTTCGGATGACATTGGCAGCTTCGTCATGTTTGTCGTGGTAGATGAGCTGGCGGGGTGACTCGGGACAAAATGGAAGAAGGCAGCAGAGAACGATTGCGGGGACTGCTCCCAGACCGACCATTGCTCTCCAGCCGTGAGCAACATGTGCAAGTGCTGCGCCAATTCCGTAAGAGAGAAGTTGACCTCCTGTAATGGACATGTTATCAAGACCGATCATCCGTCCTCGATATTTGGCGGGTGCGATCTCGGCGATGTAAAGCTGCGAAACGTTCAGCTGACACTCAACACTCGGAGAAGATGGTGGTAAACTTACAGGTACGATCATCGCTGCTGAACCGACACCGAAACCAACGACAAGTCGGCCAACGGTCATCTGAGCGATAGAATAGGCTGCTGCTTGCAACACAGCCCCCACGATGAAGAGGAAGCATCCCATGTAGATCGCACCTTTGCGACCAAAGCGATCAGCTGTGAGTCCAGCAGCAATTGCCCCAATAAAAGCTCCACCGGATGTTATTGAAGTGATCAACTCCTTCTCACTCGAGTCCAAGACCTTTCCGAGATCATCGTTGAGGTATACAAGGACTGCTGAGATAATTCCAGTGTCATAGCCTGTCTCGAAAGTTAGATGAAGTGCTTCGGCTGTGTGGACCAGATATGCCTACCAAATAGCAAACCTCCAACACCTGCTGTAATAGCTACAAGCCATGCATATTTGCCAGACTGAGTCTGCTCGATACTGTCTAGGTCTTCGAGGTGTTCTGATTGTAGAGCTTTGGAGGTCGAGGAGGCGATCTCAACATGTTGAGAGTCCTCTTTGTCATCAGATCCTGAGTAGTGACCCATCATGATGAATGGCGAAATGTGTAGTCCGAAGCTGAAGCACTTGTGTCTTGAAAGTGTTGCTTGGCAGTATTATGGAAACGGAGTTGATGATTGAGATGATGTAGAGTCAGATGGAGGAGGGAGGATCGGATAACTTATAACATCAAATAACGATGGGAACCACGCTTGCTTTTCAAATCGATGTTATCTGACTTCACGGTCCCAAGAAATCTCCATGCGCGACAATCTGGAAATTATTACTAGGCTAGCGATCAAGTTTACGGAAAAAAACTTGATCAAGGTGGCAGGAGGACTGGAACGGTGGAGGCGTCCACTAAGCTGCCACCAGAGGGGGAATCGCGGGGAAGTGGGGAAACCCCAGACTGACCCAGACTGCCCGACACGACCATTGACTCCCCGCCAATTGCCATTGCAAGGCATTCCATAGCAACTTTAGATCAGATGTTAAGTTGTACCAGTATGCATGATCAATTGATAATTGGGACTTGCACCGTTCCACTTGATGTGAAGCGGTAAGTGTCGGCAGACATCAGCCCCGGTCGACTGGATCCTTGCTTGGTGAGGGGTCTGCATGCATTTGAACTAGCCTGACTCGATCCAAATCGAGTATTACTACTCCCATTTCCCCGCTTTTGGAAATTTCTACTTTGCATCCAGATTATTACGCTTCAGACATTTCCTCTACACTGTTTGCAGTCGTTCTTAATCAAATTGTGGAGGCAACGGAGGAGGCCACGCCGATGTAGGGAAATTCCTAGATGGCAACATCTAGCCCAAGGTAATGAATGACCTTCGGAATTTACGTCACCGAATCCAATACTGACAGATGCGTCTAGGTTAGCTGCGCACAAGCAGAATAGCGATGGTACGCTGAATTGTTCCCAAGTCTCGTGACATACACGTGTGCTGGTAGCCTTCTGGCCACGACTTAGATACTGATTGGAAATTGGCTAACATATGTCCTCAGCCAAGGACATCACGGATGTCACAGTAAAATCGACTTTCGGTAAACTCAAGTTTCGGCATGGGAGTTCTGCCAGATACGATACCGACTTTGCAAAAGACCAGACATGGGTCAGAGTATCAGGCAAATGTATGACTGAACCCCGAAGAAAGAGCTTCGCATCTGATGCCTATACTGAAATTAAAGAATAGTATGCTCTGAGTTTGTAGACGAACTTCCAGAACTCGAAGAACAATATTCGGTAGTGCCAAAACCAAAGACTCCGATAGCAACATCCACAACCGCAACCCCTCCAACCCAGTCAACCCCTACAGGCTCAGCAACTCCAGTATCAACAAATCAAGATAATTCATACCTAGCTTCTTCTTCATTGTGGACTCCTAGATCTTTGTTTTCGGTAACACAGGTCAGGTCACCCACAAAACGGAGGCGAACCAACGAAACGAGCAGTGACAGCGGCTGGCCACCAGCAAATGCTCATGAGGAGTCTTCTCTCTACTTGCCTTCATCCTTTCATGAAAGAGCTACCAGTTTCGAGGAAGCCCAATTTGGACACGAGGATGCCATTGACTCGCTCCTCCGTGCCGCAGACTTCTCAGAGCAAGTGGTCAATGAAGAAGTAGCATTCACCTCCCCTCAGAGCCAGATCAGGACACAGTCCAGAGTAGCTAATGATGCACCACGAGCTTGGTCACTGGGAAGTGTTCAAGAAGCCTGTCTAATGAGGTACTTCATTGACGAGCTTGCCTGCTGGGTGAGTACTCCTAGTACTTCAACACTTGCTGATGCTTACACTCAAAGCTTGATCTATGTGATCCGCAGCGACATTTTGCACTCACTGTTCCGAAAAGAGCCAGAGATTGTCCAGCACTTCTGAACGCCATCTATACTGCGTCGGCAAGGCACCTGTGCCGACTTGACCGATACAAGGACCAAAACACGGTGAATTATCTCGACAAATGTCTCACTGATCTTCACATCGATACAGCTGTGGAATATCACAGCCGGTGCATCCAATACCTCGTTTCCGTCTCCGATGATCCTGACGCAGTTTACGATGAGAACCTTCTCGCTGCCTCTATCATTCTACGCTTTTACGAGGAACTGGACGGTAAATTTAGACAACCGCAGCCGAGTGATCAAGCTGACATCAACAGCCTCACTGAACGGCGGCGATTGGGAGACGGCCCTCCAAGGCACCCAGGTGTTCATCGAAGCGCAAGCACCTCTCGGTACCGAAAGCGAGCTCCGACGAGCCTGTTTCCGCGTAGCATGCCGACAAGAAGTTTACATGAGCTTTGTCAAACAGCGACCATTTCAATCACCTCTCAATTGTGATGAGTATCGGTCCCTTGAGCCAACTGACGATGCTACATGGGCCCATCGCGCTGTCATCCATACAGCGGATGTCCTCAGCTACTGCTATGGAGAGCCGCATGCGAAGAATGCCGATTATGACCAACTGATGGAGTATCATCGCGGATGGGATATGTTGAGACCCAGTTCCTTTGATCCAATATTTACTCAACCGCCGGATACGTCAAAAGGGGGGACGTATCCTGAGATATACTACTTATCGGACTGCCATGGTGAGCTGCACCGAATTTTGTCGTGATAGCGATTGACTGACGATCATGTAGTTACTGCGGTACAGCATTTCGACCTCGCGAAGATCTTGCTCACTGTTTACGACACCAGGATTCCCCGACTGGGTCCTGCACAACGCACAGCGCTCAAGCGAATTGAAGTGAGTTTTAATCTTACGCAAGGTTCCCTTAAGCTGATTATTGACGATACCAGGAGGAGGTCAGTACCATAGTAAAGCGCGTTTGTGGTGTCGCAATGTCCAACAGGCGTGCTCCCCCGAATTTGATCACAGCATGTATGGCTATTGCCGTTTGTGGAGATCAGTTTACAGACTTAGAAGAACAGAAGAGTTTGCTTGACATTTTGATTTATAACGACACGAAAAATGCGTGGCCTACGAATGATATGCAGAGTCGGTTGAAAAAAGCTTGGGGTTGGACGGAGTCTGAGGATTGAAACTATCGTGCAAAGAATATTATTGTGAAATTACAATAACCTAGTGCACTCACCCATTCATTGTAGACATGGGAACCTGTCACATGTGACGCTGTCTAAATGAGGATTCAATGTATCATGAAAAAGCCTCGGATTGAGAAGTATGACAAGTCCTTCGCCCAGACTCCAAAGACAAAAACTGAGAATCATTCAATCTCATCTTGAAACCTCCTCCATACTTTCAGCGGCATAGGCCCAGGCGCCAAGTTGAAACTCTCATACCTATCCGGAACCCAGCCCTCACAAGGCAGCGCAAACTCGAAGCGATGCACCACACTCGCCAACAAAACAGTCTGCTCCAAGTAAGAGATGTTCCGCCCAATACATCCTCTCGCGCCGGTACTGAATGAAATGAATGCAGCCTGCAAGTCCTTTGCATCGTCCCCGAGCCACCTCTCAGGACGATACTCCTCAGGCTCAGAAAATACCTTCGGGTCTCGGTGCGCAACATAAGCTGATATCGATACCGAAGTTTCGCCAGGAACGAAGTCTCCCAGAATGGGTGCACCTTCTGGTGGCGTCCGACGAGGAAGTCCGAATGTAGAGGGTGGGTACATTCGCAGCGCCTCATCGAGACACGCTCGCAGATACGGTAGATGCCTGACCTTGTCGTACGGAATAGTGACTTCAGACGGCTCGATCACAGCATCTAGCTCTTCTCTCAGCTTTGCCAAGCACTGCGGATTGGCGAGCAGTAAATACATCGCGTTGTTCATGGCGATGGCAGTGGTATCCGAGCCGGCATTCATCATGATTGATATCTCGGCGACAATTTCGCCCCACTCCATGCTATTCGGATTCCCATTCTTGTCTTCCATTAGCGCACTGAAGAAGTCATCGAGCTTCTCTCCTGCGCGATACCGAGCTAAACGCTGTGTGGCACGGTGCCAGACGATATCATTCCATCCCTCGTTCAATTCGATCATCTTCCGATAATCCTTCGAGACGAATTTTGACAGTTTCCAAAGCACAGGGAACCAGTTGTAGCTCCACACTAGCCCACTCTGAGCACGAGCTGTGGCGTGTAGGCATTCTCGATAATTGGCTTTGTACAACTTTCCGCCCATTGTCTCGGCTGTGCAGAGATCGTGCCCCTGATCGAGGAAATTCAGACGCTCTGAAAGGCCAATGTCGGCTATGGCGTCGAGCGTGAAGAAGTTTGAGTAGGCTCGGTAGTCGAATCGCAAGTCTTCTGTCGCTGGCTTCATGCCCTTCTTCAAGGGTTGAGTACATGCTGCGTCTGCGGCTTTGATGAAGCGATCAGTCTTATCTGCTACTTTGTGTTCCCAGCCCTCGAGATTCTTGAGTGCGTACGCGCTGGAGAGAATGCGGCGTTTACGCTGGTGGTCGAGTTTGTCTCTGGCGTCCGCGAGATGATGATGGGTACCTGCGAGTGTGTCGTAGAATACGTCCTTGACGCATTTTGTATTGTGCCCGTAGATATCCTGCGTCTTCATGAGAATGCTGTTGTACACGACGGGGTCCAGCAATATATTATACCTTGATAGCTGAAATGTCTGAGTACGACAATGAGTTCGGTCCGATGCGAACCACAGGCGATGTCTGATGTGCTTTGAGAAGTGCTTCTGACCGAAATCCTTTGTGTGCCTCATAACAGAAACTCAGATCTGTGATACCGGAGAGAATATTCAAATTTGGGTATCTGCGGAGACCTTTGGGATCGCGGAAGTATTCGACAATAGGCCAGATGATAAAATACACAGTCAAAAGGAGCGTGGTCGCTCCGAACAAGAAAATTCCATACATTGCGGCGTTTTTGTAAGCAAATGATGTTCAGAAGATGAAGTTTTGAAATAGGTCGACACTCCTGTGTGCGAAAGTGGCCTTGGAAAAATACAGGATGCGAGAAGGGTTATTCAAATTGAGTCCAAGATGAACACAGGAATATAGATGCCTGTTTATCTTTGGTTGTCTCCTAGAAATACAGAATCAATAAATTGTTCCGAGTATCTAATATCACTGCAGCGAGCGAGGAAGGTTGCCGGTTCTGCATCTCCACGTTTTGCCAAGCTCTGTCTACATGCGGGGATTTCTCACGGCCCCAAACAGCTTCACCATGTTACGTCCGGCAATGACCTGGATCGGCCAGCACAAAGTAATTCTTAACGACTGCGCCAGATCCTGTCGAATGCAGGTTAGGCATATTCAGATACTCGACGTGTAGGCTGAGCACGCTGTAAGCGAGGAGCTTCAAGGAGGGAAATTCTTAATGCTGTGCCGATAATTTCCATTGTGGGATCGCAAAAGGAAATTTTCACACCATGCCCCACACATAGAACAGAAGCATGAGAAATTCCCTCGAATTGGAATTACCCCGCATGGCGACCCTAGAGGGAATCTCCGCATCGCGAGCAAGTAAATGATGCTTACCCCGAGTTTACTTGTTCGAGAGGCGGAGGTGGCGTAAAACCTTTTTCCTGGTCTGTCTTGTCAGACGAGAGCCAAGTGTACGAAGTGTCCATTTCCAGTACTCTCCCATATATGAACTGACTGAAAAGTAAGTCCTGGTGTCAACTCATGCTTCCTTGCAGAACATTTCACTTTGACACACCATAACGACGATGTCAACATTGCAGCTGCAAGATGTTTCTCTCCTCAATGTGAAAAGCATTTTCCAGTACCACCAAAATGATGATGTCGCGTTCGTTGCAGTTCTGCTAGTTTGCTGCCTCTTTTACACAATCAAGATTCGGGACAAGCCGGACCCTCATCACCATCTTTGGTTTGAGAAGCCACAGACATCGACCTCCAATGGCCACAGCCCAGAGACGAGAGACATTGCACAAAAGCTTGAGCAAACAGTGAGTATCAGCTCACCAGAAAGCATCCTTATCAAGCTGTATACTCCCTTACTGAATATTTAACAGAACAAAGATTTCGTGATATTCTGGGGATCCCAATCTGGTACTGCCGAGGGACTTGCAGGCAGACTGGCACGAGATTGCAGAAGAAGATTTGGCCTGGACGCCTTGGTAGCAGACCTCTCAGATTATGACCCTCAGTCGATCTCTAGAATCGATGAGCTAAAATTCGCGGTCTTCATCATCTCCACGTACGGGGAAGGAGATCCTAGCGATAATGCCACACCATTTGTTTCCTGGATCGGATCGGACAAAGACACCCAGCTTCCAGCTTTACGATATGTTGCCTTTGGACTTGGCAATAGCAAATATAAGTTCTACAATCGTGTTGTGGATGTTGTGGTCGACGGACTGGATAAAATCGGAGCAACTGCTTTGATGCCTACAGGAAAGGCGGATGATGCGAATGGTACCACGGACGAGGACTTCGCAGAATGGAAAGAAGTATTCTTTGCTCTTCTGAGAGAGGAAATGAGAGTTGAAGAACGACCAGAGCAGTATGAGCCGGTCTATCGCATCGTTGAAGACACTTCTCTTGATGTTATCGATCTTCACGTTGGCGAGCCGATTCCGCCACGGGGCAAGAAGAACATCCCAGCGATATCGTCAATCCAGACTTTGTTAGTGAGATCGGCGCAGAAGCTTCTCTCGACAGCTGAACGCAATTGTCTCCATATTGACCTTGATACCAGCGAGTTCCCAGAGTTGAAGTACAAGACAGGGGACCATCTGGCCGTGTGGCCTTCTAATCCCACAAGCGAGATGCGCCGTCTTGTCGACATTCTTGGCCTTCAAGAGCACTTGCAGACTCCACTTCTTATTTCCTCATTGGACCCTTCGGTCCAGATCAGACATCCGTCACCCACAACCTGGACTGCCCTCTTCCAGCACTACCTCGAAATCTGCGCACCTGTTTCTCGAGAGACTGTTCTGGCACTGGCACAATTCGCACCCTCCGCTTCAGCAAAATGTCAACTAGAAGAAATAGGGAAAGACAAAGATGTATACCACGCCTACTGCTCGCAGAACCACGTCACTCTCGGTAGACTTCTCGGGAACGTTTCTCTATCTGGAGAATCTTGGTCTCAACTCCCTTTATCCTTCGTTCTGGAAACTATCCCACCGCTTTCACCACGGTATTATTCGATATCCTCGTCATCTGTCGTCTCACCAAAGCAGATCTCTATCACTGTGGCCACAACTTCTGAGGCCTCAGTTTCGTCTTCTGTTGCTATTCCAGGCCTCACAACGGGGTACCTTGGAGCCATTGAGTCCAAACATAGCAATCAGGCCTCATCGGCAAATAGTGACTTCAATGTCGCCGGCCCCAATTCGCTCCTCGACCAAGGAAATAAGCTTTATGCGCATATTCGGAAATCAAAGTTCCGTCTTCCAACACAATCCAAGACGCCCATCATTATGATTGCATCCGGAAGTGGCATCGCTCCCTTCCGCGGGTTTCTCGCCGAGCGTGCACGTTTGTCTAGCATCGGACGCGAGGTTGGCCGGTCGACTCTCTTTTTTGGTTGCCGTTCGCCTGAGGACCTCTTGTATGGTGACGAACTGCGTGAATTGCAGAATAGCAATGAGAGTATGGAGTTCGTGACCGCGTTCTCACGAACCGAGAAGAGCATGCGAGGCGGGAAGATGTACGTGCAGGATCGCCTTGAGGAAAGATGTGAGGAAGTGGTCAGGTTGCTGATGGAAGAGAATGCATACTTCTTCATTTGTGGTAGTGCGAGCATGGCGAGAGATGTTGCTGACCGGCTTGGTGAATGTGTGAGGAATATTTTGGGTTGGAATGAGGACAAACTGAGGCTTTGGAGTGAGGCCATGAGGAAGGGGAAGAGGTGGCAAGAGGATGTTTGGGGGTAGTTTGATAAAGCTGCATGTAAACTTGAGTGAACAACAAAAAGAAGACGTCACCATTGGTACATAAAACTTCTTCCACGTCGTCAACTCCTCACTCCCAATTATGTGAGGTTTCATTGTTATACTTTCAGACTAGGCGAGCCACTAGCTTCTCTGCCACTCGTCGCCGCCTCCAGTAGTCTCATCACCCTCAAGTTCGCGAACTCTCAACACCGGAACACACGACTTCGTTGCTGCATAGACCATCGAAAGGTCACCGCCAAGATGGTAAGCAATATATGGCTGGCGATCCTTGATCGAGCCTTGCGCAAGCCAGAACTTGTCATCAATAGAGTCTCTACAAACTCCCATCGCAAGATTCTCCAATGCTGGGTCGACTTGATCATGAGTCAAATCCAACGACGACCTCAGGATACTCATGAGGAACGAAGAGCAGCAGCAGAGGTGGCATGGTGGGACACTCTGTGTAAGTTCAACAGCCTCTGATTACAAAACAAAAAGTCTGACAAGAATGCTGCCAGTTGATGACCGCCGCTGCCCACAAACTCCGGAGGAGATCGACGCGTTGGTGGCTGCCAATGTATCTCATTTCCAGAGTCTCCCCACACATGCCCGTCAATGGCGGAATATTGTCAGGAAGGCTCTTCTATCCGGCCATAGGGTTGCGTCACTCTGTGAATCTTGGTGCAAGGTTCGCATCAAGCTGGCATCGCATCCTGATTTCCACCACCTACAGCAGACTGTTGTCTTCGCATACAAATCGGAAATGTTATGGTTCAAGCTCCTCTGTGAGTTCAACGTCAATGTTGCTTGGCGTGACAAGCTGACATCCGTTTGCAGTTCCCCGTGAAGCATTCCCAGGCACGCCCCCAAGAGAATGGCTCGAGTTCAAATTCGCCATCGAATCTGCAGCTCGCAAGCGGAAAGATGAAGAACAAAAGCTCCTAAGTGCAACGACTATACAGCTCTGGCTTCGGCGTCTACCTGTTGGTGTGGGTTCACCAGTCGTATCACCTTCAAATATCGTCCTTTCGTCTGAAAGTGGCCCTCGTCAAGCATCCAGGATGAGCTCTGCCCCATCATCCATCACATTGCAAGCTGAATCCCAGGATCACGAAGCTCAGAACCGCCCAAATCTCACCTCTGGCAATAACTCGTGCAAACAAACTCATAGTACACGTTCTGCACAGGGCAACCCAGACGAGCCCCTCCATCCTGTACTTCAATCCCTGGACTCCTCTCACAACGGGCCTGGCGATACCGAACGTGTCAACACAGCGCCTTGGGAGCATCAGGGAATCTCGGCAGATGAGTTGTCGGTTCTTTTCCTGGATTCCGCCATTCGTAATACTCAGCAACCCAACCAAAAGACAGATCATCAATTTGCTGCCCCAAAGCATCCTGCATGGAGAATCAATAAGCGGCCTTATGAAGATGACAGATGACAGGGAGGGTCAAGATCAGAAGCGGGTTCGATCTGAGTGACCTAGCATTGAAGGAGAGTGTTGGTGTACTGTCGAGATCAAAAATTTAAGGCTTGGAAGATCAGTGGATAGCTGAGGTGTTACAAACTTCTACGTCTGTATTTCGCGCTGCACTGCTGTGGTTCTGAGGGTGGAGAAAGGTAGCGTACATCAGTACATAATGGCGCACACAAAATGAGGAATCACGCTCAGAAACTCTATATCTACAAACAGAAAGACCTCTAGTAGCTTCAATGTGAAGATACCATTAGATATTGCGCCTTTGGCATTGCACTTGTCTCAAGTACTCGCCTTGTGTACAAAGTCGTCCGCACGGAAATTGGGACCAAATGCTTTGGCGAAAAGCCTTCCAAAAGTATTGATGCATAACAGCTGAGATTCTGTACGAAAACTTAGGCTCTGTTGAATATAAATGAACCCCCATCAGTGGGAAGGCAGTATTACTGATGAGACATGGTTTCCACGATTGTCAAAGGAAGCCCGCTGACTAATGCTCGCTTGTCGAAGAACATTCATAATTGTTCTGTCAACTGCAGTACAAATAAGATCTTTCTATTTGAGTTCTTCCTAGTAGAAATGCTTCTATATGCATGCAAGATGGCTTGAAAGTTCTGCGAATCCTGGATTTGGTCCTTGATATAGGCCGTGCAAGTTGTAGCTTTGGAGTTTAGGCTTACATTCATCTGTTTATAAAAGTGAATCATCACATTCATGACCGTAAGGTATACTGCCTCAAACTCTCAGGCAGCAAGACAGCTCGAGTTAGCTCCAGCACTAGCACGAACACGCCCCCACAGACTTAACCTCGTCCCTCGAATCCCTCCATTCCTAAAGTCCTTTCGAAGAACATATCTGGCCGCCCTCGTCGATCTACGGCAAAGTGCCTTGCACAAGGACAATCCTTTGATCATGCCTGCACCTCACGACCAAAGATTCTGCATTCTCTTTAAGTTTGCTCAGCAGAAGAATCGGCATACTGATCAACAGCTTCTGGCCTTGTTTGAGTCTGCTTTGGAGCAAGTCCTCAAAGACGAACCGAACCTTGCTGAAGATGAAGCCATACCCAAGGCCATGCGATCTTGGTGCCATAGTCTCAGTATGTCACCCATATACCCCGTACCGCGTTTCCCTTCGCTCAAATTATTCTAGTTCCAGAAGAGGGTACGCCCGAGTTCTTGAGCGAAGATGTGCACCTCAAGCGACCGCCTCGGTATGGAGACGCAGTGGTCGTGCCATCTCAAGCCAAGGGCACCTTCTGGTCAGTACCTAAGCTTTCTTTCCATCACTCCTCATGAACCTCACTGCTGAAGACATCACGTTCTTCGGGGACCAGCGTTGATCTGTTTCTTTACAGGTGGAACCGAAAGACGAAGAAGGTCCAATGGGTCTGGTGGGATCCAGATCCAAGCAGAACTGGACAGATTCTCCACACGGAACCGCAATCCACAATTGGTCATCCCTCAGAGGGCCAATATTCATCGAAAATCGTCATCAAAACCGAGCCCCGGGACAACGAGGATGAGATGGAAAACGTAGTCTCTTCGGGTATTGGTCAGACCGGAGCGAATAGAAGCAGACTCGGCTCCACCTTACCTGAAAGCACCGAACGAAGTGATCATATCCGAAAGGAGAAAGAAAATTTGCCTGAGAACAGCAGGTCGCCTAACTCGGAGTGGTCCCACTTCACGCCCAATGCACTCCATCAGCGCTCTTTTTCTTACCTCCTTACGACCCCAACTCCAAGAGGTTCGCGACCCAACAGCATCAACCTCAAAGTCACCAAAAAGGACAAGAAGCTCGACAATATGACAGACAACCCAACTCCAGCACCGCGCGAAGAGGAAGGTTCCCGTTCTCGTACCTCGTACTCTGTCCAACCTGTTTCGCGATCCCCAAGCCTGGTCAGCAACGACTCGGCAGATAAGTCCATCATCCTCACCGGCACCCACACCTACAATCAGTACCCTACCATGTTGTCCTTCATCACGGACAAGGCTCTGAAGGATGGCTGGAGCAGAGAAGACTGTGATAACGGATGGCAGAGCTGCCTTGCGCAATCCAGGAGAGAATTCAGAGACAAGGGTCGGGCGTACATCCAGTACAATGCTGAGATGAACTACTGGTGCAATCTATGTATGTATCCTGCTCTGCTGACCACTCGATTCCATTCGACTGACTTTGAAACAGTCCCAGACGAGGTATTCCCTGGAAGAGATCCACGCACCGGCGAGATCAACATGAGCACCGGCCGCGAGCTATGGGCAGCACAAAGACGAAGACGAAGACAACGCGGCCAGAAAGATGATGATGATGCCTCGGACCTCTCCCGAACACGATCCCCATTCTCCGAGCCTCCACACCAGCGGGCACGAACTGGCACGATGGCCGACGTCCACGCCAACGGCAGCCGTGCCAATGGCAACGGCACAAACGCCAACTGATCTCAACAACCTTGCGCATGCGGGTACTCGGCTGGAAAGTGTATATTGGAGTTTGGGACATTGAGATTGAAGCCTTGAGTGATGCAGCCTGGGTACGTGGCGTTGCGGAGTCGATTTCTTGGGTGGATTTGAAAGTGCGCAGTCAATTCGAGAAGTTTGATAGAGAGAATAGAAACATGGCCTAGTGACTGTCAAATTGATCTTTGAGCCAACTTGTATAGATATATGAGCCAATTACTCCAGATCTGTCTACCCAGAAGACCTCATGCAAGGAGAAACATCTGTGGTAGATCAAATTACGTCGCGCATATGAAGGTTTCTAAAGGCGGACCAATCGTGAAGAGGATAATTGCCACTGTCTTCCATCATACTCTTTGATCACAAGAGAATAGGAAGATTTACTATCTTCATATATACTTATTGATCTCCAAATCTTGGTCAACAGTATGCTGCGTCCTTTCTCCCCCAGACCATGTGAGATGTCACCTTAAAGTCGCGCCAAGTGGGGCACAGCCATGTGGCTCGCTTAATTTGATTGTTGACTTTTGAAGCCGCGCCATTGTTGATTTGCAGTTTTCCACAACACAACATCTCCACGATCTGCTTCTCAGGTCTATCTCTTCGACTGCACAGTTTTCCTACAGTAGCCGCATCACGTCAGCCATCATTGCCATTTACTGATTGATGAGAGACGAAATGGCGACCTCCTTACCAGCCCAGTCATCTACTTTAGACGATGGCTACACCTCGCAGACGGAACCTGCTGTATTCGATCTATCTGGTGAACGAGGTGTCGATTCTATGACTGAGGGCTTTAGTGGGGTATGTTCTCTCGTGATCCTCTCACCTTCGCCCAACCTTACAGGGCAATCTTGCTGACACGATTGAGGGCTGGTTTGATTCAGATTCGGCATTATCTGACATATCGACTGCCGCGAGCGATGACGACGACACTTCAAAGCTACCATTGTAAGCAATATCATTTCTTGTTCTCATTCATGATTGACCAGTCAAGGCCAAGACGACTTGCCGTCCAAATCGCTGAGGTCGTGGAAAGATGGGGGTTAGAGCCAGAAGATGAACTCGAAGATTTCCGAATCAGCCAAATATCAACTGAGACAGTCATTTGCTGGGCAGCCACATTCATTTCTGAGCACAGTGAAACCAAGCTGACATTCACGGGTTACAGATCGACCGGTTCGGTGCTCCCTCTGGACAGCCTCGCCGGCGAAGATGATAGCAATACCTTGCGAGAAGATGAATCAATTCAGTAGGTCGAAACCTCAGTTTTGATTGATCGAGTTCTGACCTATGTTTTCTCTCTGCAGATCTGATGCATCATCCGAGACCTCATCTTGTGATTCGTCCAACAACTCGACTCTGGTCGAACCCCGACGCAGCCGATACATTCGACGTGAGCATCCCACTGGACACAGGAAACACCAGGCTTGGATCAAAGTGTCCTCTCTTACTCATTTGAGCACCGAACGAGTCGAGAATATCCAGGACGGAGTACAAGCAGGCAGCGGCAGGGGATTCAGTTTATCGACCAGCCAAGGAAGCAATGGCAAGAGTGATGACACCCCTATTCCACCATCCAAGCTACCTGCAAAGTATAGACATGGTCGAAAAAAGAAGACTGTTTACAGAGGACCCATCTGTTATAACTGTGCCGGTAAACACCATATCAGAGATTGTGGTCTAAAGATGCTAAAGGGCAAACGGGCCAGAAAGGGAAAGAGAACCGAGAAGAGGAACTGGAGCTAGTCCAAGCCTACACCAGTCATGTACTTATACGTGTCTGGGAAAGGCAATTGTTCTGTTTATTGTAAAATAGTGGAGGATCTATCATCCATCGCAAAGCTCGCGCTGGTCAGAGCCTAGATGGTACGGAGAATGCGCTTGCGCAAAAGCTTAGTATGACTTGGACGTCTGGACGAAAAATGTATTCTTGTTAATGTAGCGCTTGAGGGGATGTCTAAGGTAGATTGAAATGGAGCAATGTCGAATATTAGTGGACTGTGGGTGGACTGGAACGAATGAGCTTGTCGCTGACCAAGGTCGCGATCTGTGGTCGGATCCCCTGATGGCAGCTACTTCGGATAGAGCAGAACAATACAAACTTCAAATCAGTGCTTTGACGTTCAATCAATTACTAGATTTGAGTGAAGTTGATGTACTGAGATGGATTGGTCTCTTTGAAGGCGGATACACAAAACGAAAGATTCAGAGTCGGCAAGACCGGAGATTGGAGTTTCACAACGCTGTAGTAGATACGGTCTGAGTCATTGAAAATAGTCATTACGTTCGATACAAGTATATACTATGGCAATCAATATTACTTTATCCCTTCCAGTGTCAACAAACGTGCCTCGAGAGGCACTCGAATATGTGCACAGAAGAAGCCTTCTCCTTATCGCGGCGGAGTGGTAACAGCCTCCGTTGGATGGCACAGAACACACTTGGACACAAATAAGCCATAGTGAAAACAAAAGGATGTACTCTAAGATATGGAGAGTGGCCAACGCAGCTTGAGGCCATGGCTACGTACGCTCCATTAAGCACGGCTGAGTCATGAATTTATCAGTACCTTAGGCTCCGATCTTAATTGGAAGTAGCTCGTCGATGAACAGCGCATACATTATTCCAGTCAGGAAGAGTGGTACGGAGGACATTGCGAAGCTTGTTGCCTAACGCAGGGATGCTTGAGTTATGCTGCAAAAGAGATCAGGGTCCTGCAAGTACCCAGCTTCAAAGTGCAGAATAGAAGCAAGCTTTTGGATGCAGGAATCGTGGAAGTTTCTAGGGCCGAGATCTCAAATTCATATTCCAATCAGGCACCTGGGAGGAATTTTCTCTTTCTCTAAAGACCCCAAGGCTCTTCGGTGTGCCTCACGTGACGTTTGGGGTAGCGAAAGTCAACAAAGGGTACCTAAGTTTGAGCGCGTTTTGAGACTGCCGTCTCATTAACGACGTGTGGAACGCAGATAAGACCTCAATCGAAAGTCAGTCCACGCCACGAAAGAGTGGCATACAAGATGGCAAATCCTCCTCAACGGTCACACCCATCTCCTTGCCCTCGATCACCTTCTCAAGCGTCCGCCGATGAGGAAATCAAGATCGAGCACGACGATGGCAACGTCAACTCGCCTTCTGAAATTGAACAGTATCCATCGGCCTCAGGAGAGCACGACTTCGGCGAATTGCTCGATCGTACAGCCATGCAGAACCAGCAGCTCGTAGATATGCAGAGATTGCAGTTGATGGACAAACCGCAAAATGACGCCACCAACCACGAGGGTCAGTACAGCCAGGCGTCTAAATAATCAGGCCCAATATGACCATCTCACTTTGTCTACAGCAATCAGCAGCTTGGATCTCTGCAGATGCAAAGGCCGTGGAACTTTGGGGGTCCGCCATACATGCCTATGCTTATGCATATGATGAACCAGGGCTCTGCATACCTAGGAATGCTAGGACTTGGGCAATTTCTTCCTTATCCGTGGGCTCCACTTCAGCCATTAGGACCATTAAATTCACAACAGATGTTCTCAAGTATCCTTGGACAGTACTATGGCACCCATCTAGGACCTGGTGTCTTCCATGGCTTTACGAGGCCACAATCACGTGTATCGAGAGGTGGCAGACGGCTCCAGTGGCAGAATAGCGTGCAAGGATCGACTCCGGGATATATAAAGAACGCAATGCCATCTATCCAAAAATCTCCCATGGTACTACACGGGCGAAGAGGCATACATAGCGCACCCCTATCTCGAGGCGACCAACTGTCACTTCGGCGGCGTGGAGACACTCAGCAAGAAGAACTATTTCATCAAGACGCACACACAGTACCTCGTGGACGAAGGAATGTGCCAAATGCTGAACTGTCACGAGATAATGGTGCGGCGCCCTACTTGTCAAGGGCGAGCAAGCATACAGAAACATGTTCAGAACAAAGAATTATGGCAGCCAGATCCTAGCAAGCCATACTGTCAATGCGGATCTCAATTCCACCAGCTGAAGCACCACCCCAATCCAAACACACCACAAGGAGACCTGCGGGGCTGCTTTCACTGCAACAAGCTCTCGCACTCCGTTTCGAAATGTCCATAACGTCACAATCTGAAGAAGCTCAAATGGTATTACCTTCGAAAATGCCGAACTGGTCTCTGTCCTGCAGAAGACTTTCGAGATTTCCGAGAGAATCCAAAGCTGGATGACAACGACAAGGCGCAATACAACGTGGAGATGCATCTTCCTGCGACTCCTCAATTTGCTTTGGATCATCTCTACCCGGATGAAAAAAACTTTCGGCATCCTCTTGAAGGCGGAGATATTGTGCTGTTCGAGGATCCGTTCTGGGAGTCTGAAAATCCACTGGCAAATTAGGGATGTTTTGAGGTTGAGGAGGTGCCGGCTGATAATCGTGAATAAGAAACATGGGTTCATTATACAAGTCACCGTCGGACCGAGTTACAGAAACAAGTTGAAGAGAGAGCCAAGGCGTATATCGTGTATAAAGCTCCCCCTGATGAGCTGGGCCTGGTACCGATAGATAATCTGCATGGCCCTCGTCGGACGAAGAGTGAACGATCAAGCACACCACCTTCGCACCAGACTTACTCGATTGAACATCCAGTCGGGCTATCTTCACACAATAATCTTCCCATATCGAGTAAGGTAGAGTCTTGGATAGAAGACGTTGAAAACATCGCGGGGTATGTTCCCCATTTTTGATCTTCAACGAAAGCCTAAAAATCTTCGCCCCGAACAAAAGTGGGGTTGACTGATAACCCGCGAATCTGATTCATAACATGACTCTCCTCCATCGATACGTGACCTGACAGAGGTGTGGGACGCCCCTTCAGCTTCTGTACCTGTATCTCCATTCCCAAAGGATCTCGACAAAGCGAGGCCGAATATCTTACCCGGCATCTTCGTGAAAAGTCTCTCCTCGTATGATTTTGGGTCTCCCAGCACCCCCACGAGCCCGCATCTTTCCTCCACGATTAGCGAGTAGCCCCTGAGCGTGATAAACACATCTTCTCGATACTGGGAAGTGTCACTTAAGGCACTGGAGACGACGATATAATTATCCTTTCATTCGCAGCGATCAATGTCCACAATGTCAGGGGCTCTACCCTTCGCCACGCCACCCGACATGCACGCAACATCAGATCTCTTCTCGCCATACATCACGCTCCCAGAAACTCCACTACAAGCCAACGTCAATGGCTCCACTCATAATCCTACAGTGGTATCTCGTCCTCCGATCGATGCAAGAAACACTGGTGCTCCGATATTGAACGATCCCCAAAAAGATGACCCGGATCATGGGACACCGTCGTCGCCGCCTCGGAAGCGACGGAAAGGGGGGAAGATATTCTCGGTTCGTTTGTTTACTTTAGTATCCCCTATAGACAAGATAGAACAGAAGACTGATGCTTTTTAGGGATGTTCGACATGTCGACAGCGGAAAATGAAGGTCAGTCGCTGTTTCCCCCTCGTATCGTCTGGCTTGGAAGTAGATCATGGCAGCATGCTAAATTCAGTAGTGCGATCAAAAACGTCCTGTTTGCTCGAACTGTGCCAGATCTCGACTGTATGTCTGTCGAGGTTATGAGGATGATTCCATTCCTAGAGCATCACCCGATGCTCCTTGTCCTCCACCTCGCACTCGACCTCATCCAAAGGATATTCGTCAACCGAAACCACCCGCTAGTGGACTTCAGGATGGATCACTAAACTTCCCTACAGAGATGAACAATTTCTCTCCGTTTTTCTTCCAGGATGATATCAGCCTTGGGTTCAACTCACCATTCCTCGCTCAAGCGTCACAACAGCAACCACAGCCATCTCGAGCCGCGTATGGAAATCAGCTTGAGGCTCCTCTAGCACCATCCGAAATCCCATCATTCCTTGACGACGTTTCATTCTGGGATCAACTCCTCGACTCCAACGACACCACACAGCAAGATTCCCAGCAAATCCGCGACCTCATCCATCTCCCGCCTCTCTCACGCGTTGCCTCCCCATTGTCCTCCCTCCACAATCTACACTCATCTTCCATACCCTCCTCTCTACCAAACTCGATCAACATCCCTGCCCCCTTCTCCGAACTCCTCCACCACTACCGTACACTTGTTTCCCAACAAATGATGCCGACCTCTGCGCCTTCACAGAATCCCTGGCTACAACTCTACCTCCCTCTCGCACTTCAGGAGCCGCGCACTGAGCCGAAACAGGTACTTCTTCACGCTATACTGGCTGTCTCGGCCTTCAGTCTTGCGGCCCTAGCGAGTGGCGAAGGAGAGAAGTACAGGGCGCAAGGTATCCAGCATGGGGAGGAAGCGGTGAAGAGGTTGAGGGAAGCGATCGACTATGGGAAGAGAAATGGATCTAAATCTGGCAAGGAGAAGGAGGAGATGGATCCAGTCGATAAGCAGGCGCTTTTGGCTGCTGCTCTGACAATTAGCACGATTGATGTAAGTTGTCTCACGTTCAACACACATTCCATTCTATCCAGTCTATCTTTAAGAAATCTAAATTACATTTACTGACAACCGTAGGTCTGGAGTGGTGCCAATAAAGGAACAGGTTACACGTACCTTCGCATGGCTAAAGAGGTTATCCACATGACTGGCGGCATCTCCTGGTGGCTATCATCAGCACCGCCAACCATGACTATCTTCCAGATCTTCCGCTGCTACAATATCATTGCATCGACGACGAGCTGGCCAAGTCCTCAGGACCCAGATCAAGATAAAGACCGATTTTTACTTGAGGCGAATGATGATGAAGATCAAGCCAGCACCCCCCCTGCTATGATCAGAAAAGGCGACGAGACCACTTCTTCTTGCTCACCAAACTCAGACCAGGAATCTGAATCAACGACTTCACCCGACCACGACAGCCAACGCTATCACGACAACACAACCCCTTCGCCTCTCGATACCCACCACCCCCTCAATCATCCCAATGCTACCCAATACACCCTTGACATTACCTTCGGCATAGCCATCAAAACCCTCTGGTGCCTCAATAAGATCGTCTCCCTCTCAACCTTGTACTCCACCTTCCCACCCGGAAAAACCTGGTCCCCCACCCAACTCCTCGAAATCCGCGAACTGCAAAACGAACTCGATTTCCCACTCAAGAACCCCGAAGCTTTCACAGCCAGTATATCTAGCTCCAACTCCAATTCCCACCCAAACTCAAGCTCGAATCCAGGAGTCGGAGGGAAATGGGAATACGGCCACGGAACCGGGATCTCGCAGATGGTGACCGATGAGATCAAGGAGAACCACGTCTGGGCATTCCACTACAGCGTAATCCTCTTCTTCCGGCGGGCTCTCTCTCACACCCTACCTCTCTCCTCCTTCAACTCATCCAACCCCAAAACCGAGCACATCCCCTCACAAACCCTAATATCGCACACCCTAACGCACCTCGAAAACATCGACACCCTCACCCCCTCCCTCCCCATCTCCAACACCCTCTGGCCGGGCTTCATCGCCGCCACCGAAGCCATCGACACCTCCCTGCGTCACCGCGCCCTAGCGTGGTTTATACGCGCGAAGAGACATGGCATAGGCAATATCGATGAGGCGAAGAAGTTGGTTATGGAGGTTTGGAGGAGGCAAGATAGGGAGAGGTATGTGGTTGGGGAGAGGGAG